>PVKC010009840.1:0-26356 GCA_004027635.1 Crocidura indochinensis | reverse complement strand
TTGGAATATGTCGTCATGGGCTTATCTATAGACTCCTTTCCAGTTCATTTGCTCTCTCCTTGATTTTGTTGTGTTGTATGGAAGACTTCTTCTCTGGTCTGGATAATGATATCACACCTTTGTATCTAGAGGTCTCAGTCTCTGCACAGGTCAAGGAGTAGCACTTACGATGAAGTCTTTGTTCGTGATTTCAAAAGTTATGTTTCCAAAAACTCCTTCTTAATGGCAACACTTTACCGGGGAAGGATTAGAGCCAGGAGGGAGTTCACCATTCCTGGGAAAACCCAAAATGTCCCATCTATTATATGTCTTACTGGTCACACTCACTTCCCTCTCCAAATTATCCTCTGACCTTTTCTTCCTGAAAGACATTCTGCTCAGATTCACCCCTACTCTCTACGGGGTTTCCATTGGTTCTGCAGGCGAGTTTTCTGGACTAAATGTAGCACGTGCGAAAGCTAGAGCTCGGTAAGTCCACATGGGGAATGGACATGGGTACTCTGGAGTGATGATGAGTGCAACTATCTTGAGGGCAGACTGAGATCAGGGTGGGATATCAGGGGGATTTTAAAGACATTTGAGATCCTGCATACAAAGGCTTAAGGCTCAATCCTCAAGAACTTCCAGCACCACTCACTTTTCCCACTCCTATACATTAAGCACTCTCAAAAGGCTAGGTTGTAATACAAATACTTCTGAAAATCCAAATTTTGTGGTAGCTTTATCTTGCTGCATAAATGGATTTAGGCCTTCCTTAATTACAAGTAGTGACTTAAACTTTCCCAGATTTTCACTAAGTATTTCTAAGATATCATCTGGAAGAGCTTGGCAGTTCCCATATGAAATATTTTGGTGGTTATTGTCCTGCAATCCAAAGAGGCTAATATGTACCAACATCAAGAGAATGAGAGCCAATATTGAGGGGGTAAAAATCTAGAATATCCTGAATCAGAGAGTTGACATTACATGAGTGGCATCCAATAAAGGGAAACATTGTTCCTTGGATTAACATTTGCTGACAAAGTGTGTGTATGTGTTTGTGTGTATTTTCAGCCAGGTGTAAGACTCTATATTTACAAAGAAAACTTAAGGGCAGATTTTTTGGAGAAAATTATGCCCCCAATTGATTTTAGGATACTGGACCTCAGAAACTGTATGACTTCCATTAAGAAACAGATTCCACAAGGTCTTTAGGGCATTTTTCAGAGAAACTTTAATTATATTCACCCTGGCAGGCAGCTTGTTCAACTTTGATCTGTCAATAATTACTTCTGGGTTTATAGATTCTATTACAAATAGATATCTCCTGGGTCCTTTGGGGATGGAATGTCTATATATATACTTATATTTATATAAGTATATATAAATTCATACATATATACTGACTTATGTGTGTGTCTCCTTCATTTACTTCCCTCAGAGAATTTGGGAAAATGAAAATTTCCCTAAACTCTGGAGGAATTACAGAACATTTTTCCCTACAGCTCTTCACAATTTGCCAGCAATGTAAAAATCTTCTCATCTGAGACTTTGCATCTGAATCAACTCTAATATCTCCTTCTCTTCCTCTGCACAGGGACCTTCCAAAACAAGCCGAAACTTTGCTTGAACTAATACAAATCAATTACGTGAGTTCATGCTCCCTGGATGCTCCTGAATAATCAAGGTGTTTAGATGTTAGACCCCAGAAGAGCTACTTGCACTCTCCTTCAGTTCCAGGTCAAGATTTGCCTCCAAGAGGCCAAATATAGCTAGATATGGCATTAACTCCTAAGATTCTCTGTAGATTGTACCCTAACCAGGACCATACTAAGAATCACTGTATGATGGCAGGAGATAAGTGTGGTGAAACTGCTCATCTTGAACTCTTGTAACTACACAATTTTTCCAATAACTAACTTCTGAAAGCCACATTATGGAAGCCCTTGCAGATAAAGTGAGCCCCTTCCCCCACCATCCTTCCACTTTCCTGCTCATTGGACTTCACTAAAGTCGTCACCAGCACATTAAAGGCCTTCTAATTTATACAGCTTTTGGAACCAACTCCAATTTTGTTGATTTAAACAAGCTCCTCCAAGGACCTTGATTCTCTCTCACTCTCTTATAAAAATTTTTCATGTTGCTCTTATGTTAGGCATATACTTTCCTCTTAGGTGAAACATTTCTAGTATGTTCTTCCCTCTTGACTGGCACAAAGGAGATGGGTCATTGAGGTGAGGAGTGGACTTGCATGTAACACCCCTAAGACTAAATATAGATTTCTATGTCTCCCAGGATATCGACTATAATAATGATTGGAAATTGATCACAATCTTTATTGGGCTCAATGACTTGTGTGATTTCTGTAATTCAAAGGTAGGTCTCTGAGGAAACCCCTGGGCTAATGAATAAGGGAGATTACCTGTCATTATCCATGAATGAGCCCTAGCCTCCAGAATGGGAGTAAAAATTAGACAAGGGAGTCAGAAGCTTCTTTCCTCATTTCTGCAGAAGAGGTGACCCCTTGAGCACACAAATACTGCCCTTGGTTATTAGGGCGCATGGAAATTCTCAGTCTCCTTACTTGGTGTTCTTAAAAAAGACTTGGGGGGGGGGGTTTAAAGATAGCATGAAGGTAAGGCATTTGCCTTGAATGCAGAAGGTCAATAGTTTGAATCCCGGCATTCCATATGGTCCCCCGAGTTTGCCAGGAGGTATTTTTTTTTTTGGTTTTTGGGCCACACCCAGTGACGTTCTGGGGTTACTCCTGGCTATGCGCTCAGAAGTCGCTCCTGGCAGGCACGGGGGACCATATGGGGAACCAGGGGCTAGAACTGCGGTCCATCCTAGGTTAGCGAGCAAGGCAGGCACCTTACATCCAGAGCCACCGCCTGGCCCCCAAGCTATTTCTGATTATAGAACCAGGAGTAACACTTGAGTGCTCCAAGTATGACCCCCCAAAACAAAAGCAAATCTAAAAGAAAAAGGACTTAAAGGGAGATTTTTTTGATGTAGGTACCAGGAAAAAAAAAAACAAAAGAATGTCAGCAATAAGGTTGATATCGATAATGAGAGCCCAAAGGTCTAACCTGTTGCCCTCTGAGTTACCCCAACTTGACCTCCTATGTAGGGGACTGAAAGAATAACAAAAGTCCCAGTATGTCAAAGCCGTGCTTTGGGTTGTGGTTTTGGACGGTGAGGGTCCTATTTGATGTGATTCCATCACATTGGAAATAAATGACAACAGTAATAGATAGGAATGGAGAAGATGGGCATTCATGGCCCAGTCTTTGGGAAAGAGAACACACGAAGCAGGAATATTTATAAGAATCCAGATGAGATTATGTACAAGAAACTTTGTGTCCAACAGCAACAATAACAGATTTTATTTTAGGATTTGCAGCCCACCCAGTGATTTCAGAGTCCTTTGATACTACCTTTACCCATATCAGGCCACAATGCTCTTTATGTTTTGGCCATGGAACCACTGTTTCCTTTATCTTTTAGGGAAGCTCAGTCTCTTAGGAGAACCTGTTCTTCTTTCACAGGATCCAAATATAACTGAAAACGCCTTTGTCCACATCAGTGCAGCTATAGATATCTTATTCACGAAGGTAGGAAAAATCAGATGTGTTTCTAAAGATGATACCTTACTCAAACCTAAGTTTCTACTGGATTGCCTCAGTGCGGGATTCTAGGCCAGCAGTGTTCAGTGGGTAGCAAACTGAGTACAATAGCACTGTGAAGAGCGACTTGGCTTCATTGGTGGCAGGTAAATGTAGTGGGCGATTATGGTGACCCTGTTAGGATTTGAAGGGAGTGGCATAAATTGAACTTAATTAGAAACACAATGCTGGATGAAGAAGGGCTTGTCTCAGGAGCCACCTAACTGGTATGCTATCAGAAGCTCACAGTTATGGACACATTAGGCAAGGTAACTCTCTTCCTCTCAGCTTCTCCAATGTCATGAAGTAATACTGAGGAATGAGAGTTGAGTTGGGGGTCGAATGGGATTTGAGCTCAGTTTATTTCTACTTTCAACTAGTGGGAAATAACAAAGCCTCCCTCTGTTCCCACAGCTTCCAAGGGTTTTCATCAACATAGTGGAAATAATGGATGTGACTTCATTTTTCTATAGACGAGGAGGGAAATGTAGCAAAATATCTCCGTAAGTAGGCAGCTCATGTGAACCATGAGTTGCCAAAGACTAAGGTGGACAGCTATTCTAGAGGGAAGGTATCAAACATCAGTCAGTGACTTGTATACCCCTGGCAATGTGTCTGCCTTGTTAATGTTTCTCTGTGTGTCTTTAAATTCACCTTGTTTATGGGGACCCAGTTAGCTTATAGTAAAGCTTGATCAGAGAATTTCTACTGAAAATAGTAAGTGCTTTATCATGGTTGATTTTTCCAAGTGCCAGATAGTGAGTGGATTGCTAGATCAGAGTATAAGCAAGGCTCCTGTACAAACAACAGCATCTGGCACCAGATACTTGTTCCTTTATTTGAATCTGTGACCTCTAGCTCCCAGGATAAAGCCTCTCTGGGCTTCTTATACCTTGTCTTGGAGGTATTAGGAAGAATCATGGACAAATGGAAGGATCATAGCTTTTTTTATTCAAATGTTTATTGAGTATTTACTAATTTTAGCACTTATAGTAGTGGGTTACCACAAGTTTTTTTTTAATAATTATCTTTATTTTGACCAAAATGGATTACCTTTCTTGCAGAGTAATATTTTAGTTACATTTTGACTTTGTTCAGGGGAATTCCCACCACAAAAGTTGTCCTCCCCCCACTCCTGTTCCCAGCATGCATCCCATATTCCTCTCCCTTACCTTTGGCTGCTAATATAAGTGGTCCCCTCTGTATCTATCTTGTTGTAGTTTGGGTATCGATTCTGTTGTCATTGGATTGGGTTTGGTATTTAATCCGATCATTTTTATTACTACTTAGTGATCATACAACTGGTTGGATTTAGTGCCCTCCATTGCTTCCCCTTCAAATAGAAAGGCAGAACAAGTTGGTTCAAGTTATGTGGTTCTGTTTGAGGAAAAGAAAAATAAATAAATAAAATGAGAATAAGAAACAAGCAAAGAAAGGGTGGAGTCCTTCTAGAGGCTATAAATATTAATTTGAGAGAAGAAAGTAAAAACGGAGATAAACACAATAACAGGGGTTGGAAAGAGAATGGAGGTAAGGCATTTTCCTTGCATGCAGAAAGACATTGGTTCAAACCCTTGCATCCCATATTGTCCCCCGAGCTTGCCAGGAGAGATTTCTGAGCATAGAGCAAGGAATAACCTCTGAGCACTGCTGAATGAACACAAAACCAAAAATAACGAAAATTAATGAAAAACAAAAACAAAAAGAAACACATCAACAATACAAAAAGAAAAACCAAACAAAGAAATTTTTAAACACACTATAACAATAAGAAAAAAATCACACAGTAACCATGGTCCTGCAATAGAAACAATACAAAGCCCCCAAAAATGTAAACAATGACAGCAACAACAATAGCTAACCTTTTTGTCCCTGCATAAGCACAGTAAATATTGGGGAAATTAGAAAGGGAATTTCCTGGTTAATAGAAACAGGGTTTCTCCACCCTTGAAGTATACTGTTATGGGAATAGCTACCGACTCTGTACATGCTCATTTACTTTCCTCTAAGTTTTTTGTGATGTGTGGAACTCTTTTGTTCCATCACGGATGATAAAATCAGACCTCTATATCTAGAGATTTTGGTATCTGCATAGATCAAAGAATGGAGTCTGTGATGAAGTCTTTCTTTGCAGTTCTAGAAGTTCTGTTCCATAACTGTTGTTTTAATCAGTCTTCTGTAGTTGGTGTTCTTGGCTTTTGCTCTGATCCTAATATGAATCCTAGGATAGAGTCTTGCATTATGTTTCCAGTTGTCTCAGTCAGACCTCTTGAGTTAGAGATCTTGGTTGTTGTATGGATTGTAGGTAAATACCTAGACTAGGACTTTATTTATTAGTCCCATGTTAAGTTCTACCCAGTCATTGATATCACCGTCAGTTTTCTGTAGGTAGCGATCTTGGCTCTTCTACAGATCAGAGTATGACAAGTCTACTGACTTCATCCTATCATTAGTTGGTGAGGTAAGGCAACCTGTTCTAATCTCAACATGTTGCCATTTCCTCATTGTCAGGTTACCATATTGAACCTGGTATATGTTTGGTGGCAGAGCAACATTAAGAATATCCCCAAGGGAGTTTGGTTCCTGGAAATGTTGAGGAGAACTGTGTGGGTTCTATTTCTGGGATCTAGGGTTTGGGGTTTCCCGGTTGCTATCCAAACACCTGGAGTCTAAGTTGGGTTCACATGACATATGTTCAAGGTGGGAGGTTCCCCTGTGCTATAGAGAAGTATGAGTTCTTATTCCTAGTAGATAAAAAGCTTGTTTCTATAAGTAAAAGTTCCCATTTTTAGTATGCGTTACCAAGAAGAAATGGTGCTATATTATATTGCTGATGCATTTGGAGGTGGGAGTATCAAGCTCCCTCCTCTCTGTGCCCTGGTTTTGCGCTAGGCTTGGCTTTTGTATTAAGCAGAACCAGAAGAGGTGAAGTTAAGGAAGTGAACAAAACAGCGTCAAGACAGAAAATATAACATAAATATATATACATATATGTATATACACAGATATGCTCACGTATATATAGAAAAATTTTTTAATGAGTTAAAAATAATTAAAGGAACAAAATAATACAGACTAACTTACAATTGAGGATAAACTTCTTAAGAAGTAGTATTATATAGTTATTAAACTTATAGAGAGATTATAGATATCCCCATTATCTTTTGAGATTTTCTTGTGGTGTATGGGATCCAAGGCACATTTTCATCGCACACCCTCGTCTTCTTGAGACTAAGAAAAAAATTGTGGCAGAGTGGTCTCGGGTAGAGTTTTTGCACTGGTGATCCTTTGGAGCTGAATCTCACATCCAAAAACAGTTTGGGAGTGCTAAGAAGGAGGACCACACAGCGTGAGTCAGCAGGGGTGTTGGTTGTAGATTCTTGCTGGGGATGAGGTGTAGGTCTGAGTTGGTGTCCCTTTGCTTGGGTGCTGAGTAATGTCTTATTAGAATATGAGGAAGGTCTTGGTACCTGATGAGCTAAGAACTGAGGGTAAAGAACTATAATAAGGTGAGTTATTATGTTGGGGTTGGTAAGTGGAAGAATAGTAGTATTTCTGAAGGGGGGGATAGAGGATATTATATTGGAGGGGCTTATAATCTATAGGCATAAGTTGTTTACAATTTAGGTTTAGGTCTCATGGAGAAGTCCTCTCTCTATGAGTATAGGCCTACATAGAAACATACAATAGCTAGCTTATGTATAGCTTAAGTAAGAGAGGGGGTGAGAGTAAGAAATAAGGGGAGAACAGAAAAATGGGTAAATATATTGAAAGTAAGGTAAGAAAGCTAATAAATCAACTAAGAGACATTGGGCCAGTGTGTTGAAGTTGTTTGTTTTTTTCCCTCAATTTCTAGGGATTTTGCTAGTGATAGAATTGGACCATACTGAATGAGGGATTCAGGATTAGGTGATGACTGAAGCAAGTTAGGATACACATAAGTTTTTCATCTCGAGTAGGAATCAATGTGTTTGTGATTCCTATCAATGTAGGTGGTTACCCTGTATAGCAGGGTTCTCAAACTCAATTTACCTGTGAGCTGCAGGAGGCAAAGTCGGGGTGATCCTTGAGTGCAAAGTCAGTAGTAAGTCTTGAACATTGGAGGGTGTGACCCAAACAACTAAAACAAAACAAAACAAAGGTTTCCTCTAGGTCAGGGTCACAAAATGTTCTATGGAGGGCCGTCTGTGGTCTGCGGGCCACAAATTTGAGACCCCTGCTATATAGTATTGTCCGCTGCATCTTATGTATCGAATGTCCTTACCTAAGGAGAAAGTAGCAGTGTGGTTTTTATTTGACCTAATTGAATTGACGATAATGAGGAAGAAAGGTAGCAGAAACAGGGAGAAAGAAAAAAAGTAATGAGAAGAGAGAAAAAAGAGAAAGGAGATGTTAATTGGTCTAAACGTGTTCAATGAGTAGGTCCTATAATATAATCTGTGGGCCACAGTTGACTACTTCAATGACCAGACTGGTCACATGCTTCAGTTTCTAATAGAGCCAATAACTCAGAGGTAAACTGTAAATTAAATAGTTTTATCGAGATATTTTCATAATGCAATCTGAGTATGGCATCTGTGTGACTGAGCACTGAGGTTTCAACTCAGGTTGTCAGCTCTTTTTATCCAAGATGGTCAGTGGAGAAAAAAACTGAGAGGTTATTAAAATATAGTAATAATAAGACATTAAAGCATGTTGCTATGATACACTTCTGTGGGAATCACTGTATTCATATCATATTCTTTATCTGTGATTCTGTGAAAGATCCCTAAGACATTAATATTAGCCTTTGTAGTAAAAGACTGAATACATATCTTATCTCTGCGCTGCTCTTTTCTGCTGTTGCTGGTTTCTTTATGGTATAATGTATAGTCAGGATTTGTGATGTTACTCTTCCACATGTTTTGGACAATAATCCCCTGTAAATGTTGGCAATTGCAGTGTTTGGGTTTTTTATCCTACTGACCCGTTGTATTTGTTCATGGAGTATTACATGTATATTTTATATCTTCTAGGTACTTCGAAATAGTGCTATCATTCTGTGCTTATCTTTAATCTTCTGGCTTACTTCATTTAACATATTATTTTATAGATCCATCCACGTTGCTGCAAAGTCTATGATTGTATCATTTTTAACTGCTATGTAGTATTCCATTGTGTACAAATGCCAGATCTTCATGATCCAATCATCGGTTGATGGACATCTAGGTTGGTTCCAAATCTTGGTTCTTGTGGTGAGTGCTGCAATAAATAGTGGGGTGCATACATATTTGGGAATGAATATCCTTCCGACTTGGGGATATATACCCAGAAGAACAATTGTTGGGCCATATGGCAGCTCAATTCTGAGTTTACTGAGCACTATCCAAACTGTTTTCCATAGGGTTGGACTAGGTAGGGGGCATTCCCACAGCAGTGGATGAGAGTTCCTTTTATACCTGCAAACAGATCGTTCCCATTATTTTTGATGTGAGCCATCCTCACCAGTGTAAGTTGGTACCCCATTGTTGTCTTGATTTGGATTTCCCTAATGATGAGTGCTGGTATGTTTTCATGTGTCTGTTCACCATATTTTTTAATTCATCAGAGAAGTGTCTGTTCATATCTTGCCCCCATTTTTCTATGGCTTTATTAGGGTTTTGGGGACTCAGCTTTCTGTGTTATTTGTATATTCTATATATCAACACTTTATCTGACGTGTTGAGTGCAACATTTTTTCCCATTCAGTTAACTGTCTTCTAGCATTAAGTAGGGTTTCTTTCACCATGTAGAAGCTTTTAAGTTTGATGTAGTCCCATGTGTTTGGATTTGATGCTAAAGTTCTTAAGTTCTTGCCATTGGCATTCTATCCTCAAAGACTTTTTAATAAATAGGTCTTCAAGTGTTCTGTCTATTTTTTCCTCAAATAAACCTTATAGATTAGGGTCTGATTTCAAGGTCTTTAATCCATTTTGAGTTGACTCTTGTATACAGAGTGAGATATGAATGGCTTCATTTTATTGCAGATGGTTTTCCAGTTGACCTAACACCATTTATTGAAGAGATTTTCTTTGTTCCATTTCAAGTTTTTGGTTGTTTTGTCAAATATTAGTTGACTATATATCTGGGAGTTTATATCTGGAAATTCTGTTCTAACCCACTGGTCTGAGGATCTGTCTTTGTTCCAATACCATGCTGTTTTTTTTCACTATGGATTTATAGTATAACTTTAAGTTAGATAGTGAGATTCTACACAGCTTCTTGATTTTCACTGTGTATTTGACAAACCTTGATCTTTAGTGGTTCCAGATGAATTTTATTATTGATTGTCTAAGTCTTTAAAAATGATGTCTAAATTTGGACAGGAATTTCATTAAATCTATGTAGAAGTTTAGATAAGATAGTCATTTTGACTATGTTGATTCTACCTACCCATGAGCATGGGATATTCTTTAATTTCCTTAGATCCTCTTCCATTTCTCTCTGAAGTGTTTTGAAGTTTTTATAATATAGGTCCTTAACTTCCCTTGTAAGGTTGATTCCTAGGTACTTGATATTTTAGGATATGATTTTAAATGGGATTGTTTCTTAATCTCGTTCTCCTCAACTTTGTTATTTGTATAGAGGAACGCTACTATCCTTTCTGTATTGACTTTGTAGCCGGCCACTTTGCTGTATTGGTTAATTTTTTTCTAGGAGTTTTACTGTGGACTCTTTAGGTTTTTCAATGTATATCATCATATTGTCTTCAAAAAGTGATGTTTGAGTTTCTCTTTCCCTATTAGGATTCCTTTGATTCCCTTCTCTTGTCTGATTAATATTGCTAGAACTACTGAGATTATATTGAATAAGAGTAGAGAGTCGTCAACCTTGCCTAGTTCCTGGACTTAATGGGAATGCTTTGTTTTTGACATTAAGGATAATGGTGACTATGGGCCAACATAATTAGCTCTATCTTTCTTGAGCAAAATTCCTTCCAGTCCAATTTTGCTGAGTGTTTTCAACATGAAAAGATGTTGAATTTTATCAAACACATTCTCTGCATCGATTGATATAATCATGTGGTTTTTGTCTTTCTTTTGTTGATGTCTTGTATGATATTGATTGATTTGCATATGTCGAATAATCCTCGCATCCCAGGGATGAAACCCATTTGGTCATGGTGTATAAACTTTTTGATGTATTGCTGGATTTTTTTTGCTAATATTTTGTTGAGTATTTTTGCATCTCTGTGCATTAATAGAATTGGTCTGTAGTTTTCTTTCTTGGTGGTGTCTTTGCGATCTTTGGAAATGAGTGTGATATTAGCATCATAAAAGGAATTGGAAAAGATTTCTGTCTTTTCAATACTTTGGAAGAGCCTGTGGATCAATTGTAGCAATTATCGGAATGTTTGATAGAATTCACCTGTAAAACTATCTGGATCTGGACTTTTGTTCTTGGGGTGTTTCTTAATTACTGCTTCCATTTCCTGCAAGGTGTGTGACCTATTTAGGCTATCTAAATGCTCCTTTTCCCATCTTAGAAGATGGTATTTTTCCATGAATCTGTCAATTTATACTAGATTTTCTACCCTATGTGAGTATAGTTGTTCATAATAAGACCTCATGATGTCTTGTAATCTCTCCCCTTTCATTTGTGATCCTACTTATTTGATGTTTCACTCTTTTATTTTCTGGTGAGTCTTGCCAATGATTAGTCTATCTTGTTTATTCTTTCAAAAAACCAACTCCTGGTCTCATTGATTTTCTGTAATGTTTTCTTAGTTTCTATGTTGTTTATTGGTGCTCAGTTTTTATTATTTCTTGTTTTCTAGTTGTGTTTGGGTTTCTTTGCTGAGGTTGTTCCAGCTCCTTAAGGTGTCCTTAAAACTGCTGATCTTGTCATTTTCCTCTTCTTTACAGAGGCCTGTATTGGTATGAGTTTCCCCTTAAATACTGCTTTTGCTGTGTCCCACATATTTTGACAAGTTTTCTCTTCATTACCATTTGTCCCAAGGAATCTTTTAATTTCTTCCTTGAGTTCATCTTTTTTTTTACAGCTATTGTTGAGCAGCATGGTGTTTAATCTCTAGGTTTTGGATTTTCTCCAGTGCTTCTTCTTACAATCAATTTTGACTTCTGTTGCATAGTGATCTGATAAGGTGCTTATAATGGTCTATTCTGGAGAAGGTTCCATGTGGGCTTGAAAAGAATGTGTGTTCTGCTTTCTGGGGGTGGAGTGCCCTGTATAAGACTATTAGCCCTATATATTCTAATATTTCATTGAGGGCTCTTATTTCTTTGCTAGTTTTTGTCTGGTGGATCTGTCCAGTGGTGATAGTGGAGTATTGAGATCTCCTACTACTATCACATTTCCTTTCATGTGTTTCTTCAGGTTTGCAAGCAATTGCCAAACATATTTTGCTGGCTCTGCATTAGGTGCATAAACATTAACCAGGGTTAGTACTTCTTGATCTAGTGTTCCCTTAATCATTAAGTAGTGACCCTCTTTGTCTCTGATTATTTTCTTGAAGCTGAATGCAATTTGGTCTGATATAAGAATGGCCATCGCGTTTTTTTTTTTTTTGGTTTGTTTTCCAATGGCCTGAGTGAATAATTTCCACCCTTTTATTCTAAGCCTGTGCCTATCCTCTACCTTTAGGTATGTTTATTGCAGGCAGCATAAATTCGGTTTATGTTTTCTAATCGAGCTCTCTGTTATTTGTCTTTTAATCAGAGAGTATAGTCCATTAAGATTAATTGAGATTATTGACAGAGAGAACTGTTGTGCAGTTGTGTTGTGTATAGTGGTTGTTGTCACAATTGGGGGTTTGGATTGTGTAATTTGTCTCTGAGTAGGTCATTTAGAATCAATTTTGTTTTCGCAAATATGCAAGTTCCTTTTTGTTTGAGAATGTTTTTAGACTTCCCTCCCATATGAATGAGACTTTTGCTGGGTTAGTGGACTCTAGGTTGGAAATTTCTTTCATTCAGTCATTCCACTGTCTTCTTGAATTGTTTCAAATGGGAGATCTGGTTTGATTCATACAGTCCTTCCTTTGTACATGAGGTCTTCTTTCCCTTATTGCTTTAAGGAGTTAATCTTCTCTTATTATTTTATTTTTTTGCAATTTCTGTATTACTATATGTCTTGGTTTTGGTTATTAGGGTCTATATTACTAAGAACTCTTTTCACCTCTTTTTCACCTTCTTTGCATTGAAGTCTCTTTCCAGAGGGTGGTTAAGTTTTGTGCTATTATTTCCCTAAATACTTGTTCTTCCCCTTTCCCTATTTCCACCCCTTCTGGTATGCCAACAAGTCTTAGATTATTTCTTTTGTCTTTGTTGATTAAATACTGGACTTTTTCTTTCATTGCTTTACCTTTTCTTTCACTGTAGGCTTCTTTGTAGACTTTTTGGCAGTTTTTCCTGGCGTTCTTCTATGCGGTTCTCCAACTGTGTGATTCTGCTCTCTTATAGCTTTTTACAGAGTTTTTTTTTATTTACTTTAATTCCAACAGTATGGAATTTCTCATGATCTGTAACAGATCTTCTTTAAGTTGATT
Organism: Crocidura indochinensis; assembly: GCA_004027635.1. Lineage (NCBI taxonomy): Eukaryota > Metazoa > Chordata > Mammalia > Eulipotyphla > Soricidae > Crocidura > Crocidura indochinensis. The sequence continues at coordinate 13,186 of PVKC010009840.1, read as the reverse complement.
GATTTGTTCACCATGCTCCCTCTGCCTTCTCTCCTGGGCTGCCTATGCTATGGCAACATATCAGCATCTACTGCATGCTCTCTCTGGCTACAGTCCCTGGACTCCAGGATCATAGCTTTTACCATGCAATTGAAGACTGTCCCGGAAAGAATGAGTCACCACTTTGTTTTGGAATACAAAATAAGTAGGAAAATTTGACCTGGAACCCATTCGGGTACAAGGCGTCTCCTCTAGGAAGATGTAATTTTTGAAATAACAAATGAACTCTTACCAGAGTTCTTGGCACTGTGGTATCTGGGTTCAACTGATTTGCCAGGAAAGTGGTCAAATGGTCCCATTCTGATAGAAACTGCCACCACCCAAACCTTTTGGCAACACTTGTGGCTGGAGCACATAGTGGCTGCTTCATTTCTATGTGACTTGTAACCTAGCTAGTAGGTATCAAGTTGATTCTTCCGAGTTTCCCTCAAGACTCCCCACTGAAATAGCTGTTTCTAAGATTGGAAATGTGTAGCTATATGGCCATATTTATCTTCTTCCCTAACCTAGCACTTCCCTGCCAGCCCTACCTGAAATGAGAACTGGCATCTGTTGCCAATACTACCACCATGAAAATGAAAATATCTGTTGCATGTTTTAGCCCAACTTCTGTTTCTGTGATATGTCTCCATAATTCAGCACATCTCGTTAGAGAAGGTTAATGTAGGCATTCATTCACTGGGTTGGTGTTCAGAACAAATCGTCCTCAGAAATTACTGTTCTCATTCCACAGGAATTGTCCTTGCTTCGATACCTTGGACAAAGAGTTAAAAGAGAAACTGCATGAAGTAAATATAGAATTTCAGGTGAACTATGCTACCCAATCTTCATGACACCACCTATCTCCTACTTGCCTCTTGACAAAGATTCCTAACTCTTGTATATTACTGGGGTCAGTTTTAGCTAGGTAATTCTCTAAAGGAAGGTGTAGTGCCTGAAATATTTTCCCAATAAGTCACACACCAAGCTTGAGGGAAGGAGATGTGAGGAATTAATAAACAACCCCCACCTATTAGATCACAAGTTGAACAGGCAGCACATGCCCAGGTGAGGAAATATTGTATACACTTCCCTGTGGGTTTCGATTCCTTTAAAAGAGTGTGAAGTTAAGTCTCACTCTTCTTTGATCCCACCCAGTTTTTATGAACTCTCATATCTGCTTCCCTAAGAGACTGTCACATTTAATCTCTCTTAACATACTATATATCAGTGGTCCTCAAGCTACGGCCTGTGGGCCACATACTGTATTTGTTCCCGTTTTGTTTCTTCACATCAAAATAAGATGTATGCAGTGTACATAGGAATTTATTCGTAATTTTTGTTTTTACTATAGTCTGGCCCTCCATTGGTCAGAGGAACAGTGAACTGGGCCCCTGTTTAAAAAGTTTGAGGAGATCATGCCTGAATTTTTACTCTCCCTCTTCAATCAGATTCAGTTCCCTTGACTCAACTCCCCACTAATTCCTTTCCTTCCAATTACAAATTAATAGTGCACTAACTTAATATCCCAAGGTGATTCTTTAGGTTCGGATCTCTTCCTCTTTTTGAATAAGGGCCATCTGCAGCTTAAAGATGAACCTATCTAATTTATTAACTTTATATTCCCCTCTGGCACAATACATCTAATGGATATGCAATTCTAGGTGATGGGGACATTGGAAACTAGTGCTAAGATGTCTCCTCATGAATGAGCAACCCTATTCTAAATAATTTCTTTGCTAAGTGAGAAGCAATGAGACTTTGGTAATGGTTTTGATAAATGTGAAGATTAAACTGGATGATTGTGTGTCTGTTTACTCATTGGGGGGTTTACTGTAATATTTCTCTTTCATTTAAATGGGTTTGGTATGCCACAGTTCACCTCAATAATCAGGTTGTGATGGGCTGTAGTCCATGCCAGCAGAATGAACTGACTCCTCTCTAATTTCAGAATATGCTCCAAAGATTTACCTACATTAGAGAGTATCGGCAACGTGAAGACTTTGCAGTGGTTACACAGACTTTCCTCAGATATGCCGATCTGCCACGGAATGAAGTATGTTGCAGGTGGTTCTGGGAAGGCCTGGGTAGACCAGATCTTTGTTTGTTTATGATGATATGGTGGGGTAATGGTGAAAGACCATGTCACTCTCGGAAGTCTTCCATAAGTTTGAGCTTTTCCCTTCTTATTTCTCTTCTTTTGAAATTATCTATGGAACTTGTACAGTGTGATGACATATGTGAAGTGACAGGAACTGATATACCAAGAAAAGCAGCATTTACTGATTTCCTCTCTACTTAATTTGGTCACCAATGTTTAATGAATCCCAGCTATTGCCCAAAAGAAAGGCACTCCTGTTTTCTATTTCTTTTCACCAAGTCCTTTGTCTTGTAAAAGTCCACCTGAATTGGAACTTTTTGTTTTCACCAGAAATGGTGAGAGAGAATCAAAAATACCTATCCAAGTGAACTTTGATGACTCAAGACTTGGAAAAACAGGGGGGGGGGGAATTAGGTAACGTCTTTATTATCGGTAAGAGCTGGATTTCATCTACAACCAGGGACGTATCAGGGTGTACCTTGACTGAATAAGTCTTCGAGGAGCACCCATGAGACCTGGACATTTGTAGTCCAGCAGCACCATTAGTTGAATGACAGAGTGAACCTAAGTCCATTTTAAATCTGAATGCCCTGGGAATTAGTTGCTGATACACATTTTCAAGAAGCTATGAAATATATAGTTATAGGAGAAATTGTTCTTTGCAGAAAATAATACACAATTTCTTAGCAGGCAGTCTATTGATTTCTGTCACAGAAAAGAATTTCAGAAGATATAAGGCATTAAAAATTAATCAGTTTTAATTTGAGATTATAAGGAACAAAACAGAAAGAAACTTGTTCAAGGAAAAATGTGGACTTCTTCAGAGAAGGAAAAGATGAGTGAATTAGAGAAAGTGAAAGAAGCAGTTACACATCCAAAGTTCCGGTGTAACAACTAGTTGTCTGCATTTGTAAAATTGGTGTTTGATTTTTAGCCAAATTATATCCACATGAGGAACTCGGTGCTAAAATGACTTAAGTCTTTTGCTAGATTATTCTCAAAGGGAAGAAATTTGGGTCAGTTTACTTCATGTTCTTATCACAACCCTTTGTTATTGTTGACATTTTCCTCTCTTTATGGTTTAGAGCCAACTCTGAGCTGTTGCTTTCAAGAATTAGTGTCTTCTACATTCTCATTTGGACCTACAAATTTTGTTCAAACTTTCTGGTTTGAATTACTTAAGGTCTAGTGATAGAGTAACATCTCTGAATAAATTCCTGGTTTTATGACTTTCTTGAGACACATGGTGGTAACAAACACACCCTTATCTACATAATTCACTGGGAAAATGGAGGAAATCAGTGGTGTCCAAGTTCCTGTAACAGACAGTTAAACACTGGGAATCACTCTACTATGTGTTGTACAGAATGGTAATGATTGCTCTGTCTGTGTTTTCTAGGGATCCTGACCATTCCATTGTTTCAAAATTTTTCAAACTTGCTAAATTGCCAGGTTTCTCCACAAGTGGAACAAGTTCAAAGAGGAATTATTGGAAAAAGCACAGGGCACTTACATTATGACTATGAGGGATCACATTGTTCATCTTGCTTTTGCTTTTGCTTGCAGAATATGGAAAGTGACAATTCCTACTTCTCAGATGACTGTCATTACTTCTCATCACTTACACAAAATGAGTTGGCTATTGCACTCTGGAATAGCATGGTGAGTGCCTACCTTTGGGGAATCACCCACATATGTAGATGCTATTTTTCAAAAGGACTAACATGCTAGGTGACAACTATTTCCTGTCAGAAGCTCAAAATAATTCAGGCTTTTCATGTAGATGCTCTGGTGCCTCCATGACTCCACTCTGCATAGATAAGACCTCCAAGTGTTCACAAGAACCAAACTTAATTTGAACCTTGTGTTATCAATGTATCCCTTCTTTGGTGGTATTTTCCTATAACAAGTGAGAAGTATCATAGTATCTGGTTTTGATTTGACTACCTGATACTTATTCCTCCACTCTTTCTGTCATTTGTGAGCTTTCCAATGGCAGCAAACATGTGACTCTCCCCAGAATCCATGTACTGATAGATTCGCAATTGTTCTTAAATCTTCAGGCTTAGAGAAGATACTTAGCAGTTTTTAGCTTTGGCTACACATTAGATCATCTAGGACTTTAGTACAATTACTACTAACAAGGTCTTTTGAAAAACCTTTGATATATTTAATTAATGACATTGCATATGTTCCCACTAACATAATCAGTACCCTCTTAGCTATATCCACTATAGAGCTCTTAAAAAATCTCTACTCTTTAAAATTGGAACTCTTAAAAATCTCTGCGTAAAAATTATCCTGGCCTCATTATTCATACCCCTATAAGGAATCTCCTCAAATATTCTCCAACATGCTATCTCTCTATACCTTCCTATTTGAAAAGACTAAGAAAATATATTTTAACAACACAGATAGAGACTTAAAGATAAACTTTATTAAACCAAGTAGATTAGGAGCCATAATACAATACAATGAGTAAGGTACTTATTTTGCATGGAGCTGACCTAGATTTTGTTCCAGCATCACATATTATTCCAGAAATCTAGCCAGGGGTGATCTTTGAAGACAGACCCAGGAGTAATCCCTGGGCATGAAAGGAAACAAAAAGGAAAAGAAAAGAGAAGAAAGGAAAAGAAAAAAGAAAAGAAAAGATTAAGTGTAAAAGAGAGGCTGTAGCAGTAAAACTAGCTGTAGAGTGTCTGCCTTACAAAAACTTACCAAGGACAGACTGCAGTTTGATCCCCTGGTGTCCCATATGATCCCCCAAGCCAGCAGCGATTTATGACCACACAGGTAGGAGTAACCACTGAGTGTCACCTGGTGTCACTCCCAAACCAAAATAAATACATAAATAAACCAAAAAGTAAATGAAAAAGAAAGGGAAACAAAAAATGAAAGGACATAAAAATGAATTGTGTCTTGAGGATAATATTGGAAGCAAGTGTCAAGTGAATTCTAAATCATGGTGTCTATTGGCCTGTTTCCAATGCTGGTTCCATGTGTTCTCATTCCCTTTATCACTAGTTCTCAGCAGATCTTCAGGAATAGAATTTGTGGCCCTATTTTGTTAGCTTTCACTTAAAAATTATATATGATGTGTTTTATTTTATTCAGGACACAGTAAGGGAAGTAAGGTACTTTTTATGTGGCAACAATGTCTAGATCCTGATTCAAATTCCCAGAGCTGGCGGAGCCCTTTGAGCACAGCCAGGAGCAATTCCTGAGCACAAAGCCACAAATTGTCCCTAAGCACTGCAGAGAGTGGTTGTAACAACTACACACCCAAGAAAATTGATCAAAATATCACACTCAGTGACTGAACCTCTCTTTAATAATGGGACTATTATTACAATGAGGTCCTACGGTAATAGACTGTAAAATTTCCTTTTCAGACTGTTGTGTAGGACTTCAAAATCATGCTAAAAGCTACCAAATTTCTCTGAATAAAATGTAATTAAACTGAGTCATATCCTTAACTTTTAAATTTCCAAAGAAAATTATTCCTGAGGATGAAAATCCAGGCTCTTTGACATAGCACAAGACCATGTGACTTAATCCCATTAACATGGGAACCAGGTGTGACTTTTCCCAACAACCACATCAGAACATAAACTGTTTTTTTTTATGTTGGCAATTTTCCCATGTATAAGGTAATGCCTTGTTTGATTGCATTTCCTTGATGATAGTGATATAAATTCCATTTTTATACTTATAATCTTTTCCTTAGGGGGGACCTGCCCCTGATCAAGGTCACTCCTTATTCTGCACTCAGAAATCTCTCCTAGCTGGCTCAGGGGATTACATGGGATGCTGAAGATTGAACTAGGATTTGTCCTGGGTAGGCCAAGTTATTAAATGCCTTACCACTGAACTATCACTCTGTCCATTAGACCTATAGTCTTAATTTGACCATCTGTAGTCTTCTTGAAGGAAAGGTCTGTTCATTTCCACAAGCAGCACCCAACTCACCCACACACCCACCAAACTATCTTTTTATTTCGTGTACACTTCTAGCATTGATCAGTACTTATTCCTGGCTCTACAGACTCAGGAATCAATTCTAGCTGGACTGAGGTGACAAATACATGGAGTTTGGGGATCAAATCTGAGATCCATACTAACTTTCTTTAATCCCTTTCCACAAATATTTAAATACCATAGTTTTCTGTATTTTATTGCTAAGTTTTGAAATGACTTGATCTATTTTGATTACAAATCCTTTGAGAGAGTAATGTTGGGAAAATATTTTCTCCCAGTACTGAGGTGTCTGTATTTTTAAGTTTTTTCTTTTACAATAATAAAGCCTCTTATTTTGTGTAGTACCATTTGTTTATTTAACAATCTATTTTGTTTATTTTTCTTTTCTTTTCCTTTTATTTTCACCGTGTGTTTTTGTCTATGTTGTTTTATATACGCATAGCATTCAGTCTTTTTTTTTTGTTTTCCTATAGAATTTTTCTCAGCTTGAACTTTGAATATTTATTTACCCTGACTATTCAGTTGTGTCTCTTGTAGTTAGAAAGTTGGGTTGAGTTGTATGATCGATATATACATCTGGGTTTCTTGATAGCTGAGTTCAGGTCATAAATGCTAATAAATTACTAAGAATAATTTGGAAATCTATTATTATCATTTGCACTGCAATCTATTGTAAGTTTTGTAATGGAAATTTCTGTTTTTGCTCATCTTGATTTTTGTGAGGTTTACTATATTTCTATCTCTTTAATCCTAGCTTTGGCACATACCAATTCAAGAATTAAATTGTTTTTGTTGTTTTCCGTCCACATGACTAGTACTCAGGGGTTACTCCAGGCTTTTCACACCAAAATTATTTCTAGTAGACTGAGGGAATCATATTAAATGCTGGATATTGAACTGGTTTGACCACATGCAAAGCAAAAGCCCTACCTGCTGTACTATCATTCCAGGCCCCAATCACTGAAATTTTTAGTGTTCAATTTTGACATCAGTTGCATTTTAAAAGAGTGTTGACGCTTTGATGTACTTTTCCCCTTATGAGTTCAGATAACTGGGTGTTTTTAAAGTAACTGGACTTTGACCAATGTGACTGAAATGTTGAACAAGATGAAGTCACATTATAACACCTCTGTATCTGCCAACTGGAGATGTTAGAACTAATGGCAGTGTCTGAATAGGGTATGGGGTGAAGAGAATGGCAAATAAATCACAAGATATATCAGATAAAGATACTTCTGAGGTCAAGGAAAAAGTAGAATTGAGAGACTCATGGGCTCATTGCACCCTCAGGATCACTTTTCACTGCACCAGTTAATTGAATAGACTCAGAACACTGTGACCAAATAGCTTGCCCTATAGGTCCTATTGTGTTACTAGAGATCTAATAATAATGGATTTTTCTTCTGTAACTCTAAGGTAGTATTGGTGTAGCTATCTTAAATATATGTGCCAACTCATGTTTACCCATGCTTTGTTTCATTCTATTCATGGTTCTCAAACAACTCACTCTGGAATTATAGAACACTGACCAAAATTTGGGTTGGCTCATTTGTTTGCCCTGCTCCATAAAGCTCACTTTCTGCAGATCCATGACTCAGCTGTTGTCCCCACCCTGAAGAACCAGGCAATCATTTCTCCTCTCATGTCACCAAGAAATAGATGAAAAATTCCCGGCAACTGAAAAAGAAATATTATGGGCCAGGAATGCTACTAGCTGGTAGAGCAAATGTCCCTGTCATCCAAGGGAAAGGAAGAGAACTAGGGGTTGGTTTGTTCAAGATATGCATTGAGTATTAAAAGATGTATGAGAGGTGTCTGGAGCAGTAGCAGGGGGTAGGGAACTTGCCTTGCACATGGTCAACCTGGGAAAATCCCTTTGGGAAAATCCCAAATGGTCTCATGAGACTGCGGGGAGTGATTTCTGAGCACAGAGCTAAAAGTATCCCCTGAACGCTGCCAGGTGTGGCTCCCAAACAATAAATACGTAATTAGCTCAGAATTCAGAGTGGATTCTGCAGGCCAGTAAATTCTGCAAATCTCAGGAAATCACCCCTCAGTCTTTGTCATCTCCCAGGGATTGCCTACAAATTAATATGCTTGGAAACGAGGATGATTGTAGAGTATTTTGTATTTATATTATGTATTATATTTATTTTGTATTTAAAAATAAAGAAGCTTGAAGGGTGAGACCAAAGGAGATGGTTGGGCAGAGGCAGTTGGACAGAGACAGTTGGAGAGAGGCAGTTGGACAAAGAGGATAAAAGGTAGAGACTCAAAAAGAAAGGGGGAAGAGAGACCCAGAGAAGAAGGGATAGATAGATTGACATAGAGAAGAAGAAAAATAGGTACACAGAAAAGAAGAAAGATATAGTTATACAGAGAAGAAGATAACTAGATTAGATGGAGAAGAATAAGATAGATACACAGAGAAGAAGAAAAATAGATATACAGAAAAGAAGAGAAGAAGAGACAGATAGAAGAAGAGGAGAAGAGACACACAGAAGAGGAAGAGAGATGGACACTTAGAAAACAGAAGAGAGTCACACAGAGATAGAGAGACACAGAGAGAGGGACACACAGAGGAAGAAGATAGACAGCACAGAGAAACTGACAGTAAAAAGAAGAGATAGCACAGACAGAGAGAGGCATAAAGAGACAGGGGAAGAGAGACAGAGAAACAGAGAGATACAGGGAGACACAAAGAGACAGAAAGAGAGGAAAGAGATACATAGAGAGATCGAAGCAGGGAGGATTAGGCTCTTTTAGCCAAACCTTTCCTCACCCCAAACCTCTTTTTTGGATCATTTATTGTGGGCGATTATTGCCATCATCCCAGAGAATGGGAGTTGATCACTCAATTTGGGAGATATTTGGGGACCCTGGATTTATCAGCAGTGGACTCAACTTCATGCAACAGATAGGCTGCAACTTTTAAATATGTTGCATGAAGTTGAGTCCACTGCTGATAAATTAAAAATTTAAAAAAAAATTAGCCAAGGATTTTTTGGTTTTTGGATCACACTGGCAGTGCTCAGGGGTTACTTCTGGCTCCACGCTCAGAAATCTCTCCTGACAGTCTCGGAGGACCATGTGGGATGCCGGGATTTGAACCAATGAACTTCTGCATGAAAGGGAAATGCTTTACCTCCATGTTATCTCTCCGGCCCCTTAAGACTTTTTTGTTTTGTTTTTGTTTTGGGGTCACACCCAGCAGCACTCTTGGGTTACTCCTGCCTCTATGTTTGGTAATAGACCCTGGAAGGCACAGGAGACCATATGGGATCCTGGGATTCAAACCACCGACCATCTACATGAAAAGCAAATGCCTTACCTCCATTCTATCTCTCTGGCCCAATCCTTAGCTAATTTTTAATATATAATTTTATTTTAGACATAGTGGCTTACATATTGTTCTCAGTAATATTTTAGGTACATATTAACATTGAGTCAGGGAAATTCCCACTACCAGATTGTCTTCCCTCCATCCCAGTTCCCGTCCTGCCTCCCATAACCTCCACCCTCACCCCCATGGCTGCTAGAATGAGTGGTACCCTCTGTGCCTAGCAGTCTTGTTGCCTGAAGATTAAGAACTGAGGATGAAGAGTTTTAATAAGGTGGGAGATCTGGATGAGATTGAGGGTGAAGGGATACTCAGATTTCTAACGGGGGGTGGGGGGAAGAGGGAAGTATATGGAATGGGCAGAAAATGAGAAAAGATCAAATAAAATTAAAAAGAAAAGGTAGAAAAAGAAAAAATATGAGAAGAGAGGAGAAAAGAGCAAAGGAATGTTAGTTTGCTTGATTGTTCAATGAGTAGGGCCTGTAGTACAAATCAGTAGGTCACAGTTGCTGCTTCAGTGATCTGACTGGTCACGTACTTCAGGTCCTAAAAGAAGGTATAACCTAGAAATAAAGGGTATGTTAAAGAGTTTTATTGAGACCTCTTCATATTGCAAGCTGAGTATGGAATCTCATGTGACTAAATCCCGAGGTGCCATCTTAGGTTGTCCACCCTTTGTATCCAAGAACACCTGTGGACAAAAAAGCTGAGAGGTTATTTTGGATATAGTAAGATTAAGGCCTTACATCATATTATTTTTAAATGCTTCCATTGGAGTCAGTGATTTCCCATTATAATCTTTACCTGTAATCCTATATAGGATCCCTAAGAGATTATTATGGGTCTTTGTAGTAAAAGGCTGATTGCATATCTGTTCTCTCTTTGCTGCTGTTTTTGCTGTTGTTAGATTGTTTATGGTATAATGTGTAGTCAAGAGCTTGTGGTGTTCCTCTTTCATGTGATTTCGGCGCTACTCCCTAGTATGTGTTGACTGTCACAGTTTTGGAGTTTCTACCCAGTTAAAGCCTGGTATTTGATTATTGCGTATTAGTTGTATTTATGATGTATGTTCTAGGTGCTTCAGAATAGTGCTATCATTCTGTGTTTATCTTTCATCTTCTGGCTTACCTCATTTAAAATAATATGTTCTAGGTCCATCCACGTTGCTGCAAAGTCCATGATTGTACCATTTCTTACTGCAATGTCGTATTCCATTGTGTATAGATATCACATCTTAATGATACACTCATCTATTGTTGGACATAGAGGTTGGTTCTAGGACTTGGCTATTATACTGAGTGCTGTGATAAATAGTGGGGTGCACACTTATTTTGGAATGAATGTCCTACCAACTTGGGGGTTGATACCTAGGATAGCAATTGCTGGGTCAAATGGTAGGTCAATTCTGAGTTCCTTGAGCACTTTCCAGACTGTTATCCATAGGGGTTGGACTAGGGGGCCTTCCTATGCAGTGGATGAGAGTGCCTTTCATACCGCATCCCCACCAACAGAGACTGTTCCCATTATTTTTGATGTGAGCCATTCTCACTGGTGTAAGGTAGTACCTCATTATTGTTTTGACTTGGATTTCTCTGATGATGAGCTAAGGTGAGCATGTTTTCATGTGTTTGTTGGCCATCTTTCGGTCTCCCCCAGAGAAGTGTCTATTCATTTCATCATCCTATTTTTATGGCTTTATTTGGTTTGGCAGGGCTCAGCTTTCTGAGTGTTTTGTATATTCTGGATATCAGCTCTTTATCTGATATGTTGAGTGAAAAGATTTTTTCCCCAGTCATTTAACTGTCTTCTTGTGTTAGGTAGGGTTTCTTTTGCCATGCAGAAGCTTTTTAGTTTGATGTAGTCCTATTTGTTTATGTTTGACTCTAAAGTTCTTGCCATTGGTGCTCCATCCTCGAAGACCTTTTTGATATATAGGTCTTCGAGTGCTCTACCTATTTTATTCTCAATAAACTTTATAGATTCAAGGTCTTTGATTCATTCTGAGTTGACTTTTGTATAAGGAGTGAGGTATGAATCAATTTTGTTCTTACATGTGGTTTTCCCATTGTACCAAGACAATTTGTTGAAGAGACTCTCTTTGTTCCATTTCAAGTTCTTGGCTCTTTTGTCAAATATTAGTTGGGGATTTATGTCTGGAAATTCTGTTCTAACCCACTGGTCTGAGGTTCTGTCTTTGTTCCAGTACCATGCTGTTTTGATCACTATGGCTTTATAGTAGAGTTTCAAGTTAGGTAAAGAGATGTCACCCAACTTCTTGTTTTTCAATATATGTTTGACTATCCTGGGTCTTTTGTGATTCCAGGTGAATTTTATGATTGATTGTTCTAATTCTGTAAAGAATGATGTCTGAATTTGGATCGGGATTGCATTAAATCTATATAGTAGTTTTGGTAGTATAGTCATTTTTACCATGTTGATTCTACCTACCCATGAGATGGGATGTTCTTCCATTTCCTTAGATCCTCTTCAATCTCTTTCAGGAGTGTTTTGAAGTTCCCCTGGTATAGGTCCTTCGCTTCCCTTATAAGATTGATTCCTAGGTACCTTATATTTTTATACTATTGTAAATGGAGTTATATTATTAATCTCTCTCTCCTTAACTCCGTTATTCTTATAGAGAAACACTACTGTCTTTTGTGTATTGACTTTGTAGCCAGCCACTTTGCTGTATTGGTTAATTGTTTCTAGGAGTTTTACTATGGACTCTTTAGGGTTTTCGATGTAAATCATCATATCATCTGCAAAAAAGAGATAATTTAAGTTACTCTTTCCCAATTTGGATTCCTTTGATTCCTGTCTCTTGTCGGATTGCTATTGCTAGGACTTCTGAAATTATATTGAATAAAAGTGGAGAGAGTGAACTGCCTTGCATAGTTCCTGACTTTACTGGAAATGCTTCTAGTTTTTTGTCATTAAGGATAATGTTGGTTGTGGGCTTTTCATAGATAGCTGTAACTATCTTGAGGAAGGTTCCCAATAACCCTATTTTGCTGAGTGTTTTCAACATGAAAGGGTGTTGGATTTTGTCAAACACCTTCTCTGCATCGATTGATATGATCATGTGGTTTTTATCTTTCTTGTTGTTGATGTGATGTATGATGTTGATTGATTTGCATATGTTGAACCATTACTGGGATGAAACCCACTTGGTCATGATGTATGATCTTTTTGATAAAGTGGTGAATTCGGTTTGCTAAGATTTTGTTGAGTATCTTTGCATCTATGTTCATTAGTGAGATTGGTCTGTAGTTTTCTTTCTTGTTGATGTCTTTGCCATCTTTGGGAATGAGTGGGATATTTGCCTCACAAAAGGAGTTGGGGAGGGTTCCTGTTTCTTTGATGATTTGGAAGAGCCTGTGGAAAAGTGGTAGTAAGTCTTTTAAGAATGTTTGATAGAATTTGCCTGTAAATCTATCTGGACCTGGGCTTTAGTTCTTAGGGAGTTTCTTAATTACATCTTCAATTTTCTCTGAAGTGATTGGTCTGTTTAGGCTTTCAAAGTCTCGGAAGATGGTATTTTTCCAGGAATCTGTCGATTTCTACTGGGTTCTCTAGACTGAGTATAGCTGTTCATAATATCTCATTATATGTTGTATTTCTTGGGGTTCTATTGTAATCTCTCCCCTTTCATTTGTGATCCTACAGTTTTCGGTGTTTTCCCTCATTTTTTTGGTGAGTAGTTCCAGTGTATTTTTTACCTTGTTTATTTTTTCAAAAAACTAACT
>PVKC010009839.1:0-26355 GCA_004027635.1 Crocidura indochinensis | reverse complement strand
AAAAAAAAAAAAAAAAAAAAAAAAAAAAGTTTATCTGACTCTACATAAGACTTCAATGTAGGATAGTAGGATATTTTATCCTCTTTCAGATATGCTAAGAAGGCAATCAATGTACTCTCAATTTATTTCAACCATTGTGAAAGTGTTGCTCATGGTCCTTTAATTATACCAATGTATATTATTTAATTGAACAGAAATGGATCCATAGTTTTAACTATAACATAGTGATCTTTTCCTCCAGGAACTTGAAGTGAAATTTTCACGGAAATACAATTTTACAAATGTTACAAATATATACCAATATACAACTAGAGTAGTCTGTCATTTAGTATTTTAACATTGTTTTTAAAATCTAGTTCCATGAGTCCTTTCTTAGAAAATAAAAAAGCAAACAAGCCTGTCCCAAATAAAATAAAAACTCTACATTTCTCTAGAAATGCATATACAGATCTAATAGTAAGGCCCAAAATGAGAATTACTGTCTCCAGAAGATGGAGGCAGGGGTGGAGGGGGAGGTGGTGGGGGAAGGGAGTAGGATAAAGGAAGCAGCCCGTGAGGAGCCAGGTTAGCTGAGGGCCAGCCCAGGTTCCCAGATGTGGGTGGGTAAGGTGGTGGCACAGGCGGCGGAGGGAAGGGGAAGCTGTGCATGTCGAACACTGGAGGAGGAAAGGGATACTGTGGCAGCAGGGGGTTATCTGGACTTTGACTCGGATATCCAGCAGTGTCCTGAGATACCATATGTTCTGAATTATAAAACTGCTGAGATGGGGGCTGACCACGGCAGGATTGAGGGTATCTGCCTCGGGAAAAACCTCGTGAGAATTCTCGATTGCGATATCCTTTTGGAGGCTCTGAAGTTGAGCCATGAGCGTTCCAGTTTTGGTGGACTTCAGAATCATCTTCACCTGGAGAGAGGGGGAGAAAAGTTTAAGAACAAGATTCATTTTAATACACCGAAAACTGCTGCAAATTTCTATTTTCAACCTCTAGTATAAGTTTTATGATATAAACAGGCATAAAGGCACTGCTTTTAAGTGAATCCAACAGGTCAGTGGTTCAGGAAAAACCCAAATGGACAGAAAACTTGCAGAGGATAGACACTAATTACTGTTAAAACCACAGAGAAAAATCAAGCACAGTTCCCAAAGAAGAAGCCTGAAATATTCCCCTCCCCAAGCTTTACTGAAATGCCTCAGGGTAGGTAGTGTCAGAACCTTGCCACATGGGGAAATCTCGACTTCTGCTTCCCTGGGAAAAGCAATATCCTTCCAGCTCCCACAAGCAGGGTAAGCAGAGGCACTAGTGGAAAGGAGCAAACCTATCAGCACCAGGGCAGAACTAACCAGGCTCAGTAAAAGAGAAACCTCAAGAAAAACAAAAGGCAGTTGGGCATAAGCACATAAGAAACTCGCTAAGACTGCAAGGCAGGGGGCCCGGGAGATAGCATGGAGGTAAGGCGTTTGCCTTTCATGCAAAAGGTCATCAGTTTGAATCCCGGTGCCCCATATGGTCCCCGGTGCCTGCCAGGAGCAATTTCTGAGCATGGAGCCAGGAGTAACTCCTGAGCACTGCCGGTGTGACCCCCCCCCCCCAAAAAAAAAAATACTGCAATGCCTTCCCTTAAAGTATCAACTGGGAAACACTCTAAATTACAGAGAAAGCCCCATTAGGAATGGTCTATAAAAAAGCCCTATAAAACCAACTTCAGAGGAAGACAGGGAAGACCTTCCACACAGGGGATTCAAGATCAATGTTGCCTGAAGCAGGAAAGAGCCCATGAAAACTCAGGAAAGAGCCAAGGAACCAAAAGGAGTCTCTGACTCAGAAAAAGGAATCTTTGAGTTGACTGGTGCTCTTTTTTGGATCTCTCCTTTCTGAAGAAGTCCACATTCTTTCTGAAACATGGCTTTGCGTCTCTCCCTTTTCATGTTGCTCTAAATAAAACTACTTTACTTCTCTATGTATCTCCTCCAGAATGTTATTCTGAGGCCCTGGAAACCAGAGTAGAGAGAGACGAGGACTATACCTTTCCCTCAAAGAGCAATTATGTGATCCAACTTTTAAGCCCAAGGTTTCCCCCAGGCCCTGTGAACATGCAGACTTGAGGTGCACCTCAACCATGACTGGTGGGGCAGAGCTGACTATGCCATGCAAATGTTCATAATCCCTTTAGCTAAGGTACTTCTAGACACTCTCCACACGGACTCTACTTCATTGCTCCAGTCACTGACATTATAAATCACCTACATTTGGGGAGCGATGTCTCCACCTCTGTTAGCTCTAGCAAATAGTCCTCTATGCCAAACAAAGGTTCCCAAATCAATGTAATCCTGAGTTTTATAACATATTACCCGAATGTTCAGGCTTCAATTAAAAAAACAAAAAACAAAAAACTTCCTGTCATTTAAAAAAAAAGATTTCAAACCGAATGAAAATAAAAAAAAAAAAACTATTAAGATCAGATCAAAACTAAGTAACAAAGATACTGGAATTTTCTGGGTTCAGAGATATAACGCATTAGATGGTATGCTTGCCTTGCACTCAACCAATCTGGACTCAATCCCTGGCACTGGATAATAAAGTCCCGAACCCTGCTAGGAGTAATTTCTGAATTCAAAGCCAGGAGTAAGACCTCAAAATAACCTCAAGGAAGGAAAAAATACTATAATAATATAAAATCTAAAAATACTTTATAAAAATCTATAAAACATATGCAAAGTTCAGCAAAGGAAAAAATCAATGAACCCTGATCAAAATGAGGACAGACAGATACTTGTACAGAGAATATATAAATGGCCTATAAGCATATGAAAACTTGTTCATCCTCACTAGAATTGAGAAAACAATGTAAAAGTCTAACAAATAATAATTAGTTGGGTATATATACACAATATTCAATGCAGCCACAAGAACAAATGGGAAAAAAAAGGAATGTAGATCACTTGCATGGAGGCAACAGAGTGAAATAAGCCAGAGGCAGAAGGGCAAATATCAGGTAATCTCACTCATTTGTATATTCACTAGTATATATAGAAAAAAAAATCAAGTTTCTGGACAATGCCAATTACTGATCAACCCAGAGCACTGAATTACAGACCTGAGAATATCATATTTGTGTCAAGGGGTGGGAGAATGATTAAGGTGGACTGGAAGTAGCACAAGAACATAGATAGAGGGTATAGGGCATAGAGATGTTGGCGAAGTGAGGTAATGGTATGCATGAAAGCCCTACAAATCAACAAAGAGTTAGTTGGGGGGCTTGGGGAGGGGCAGGTGGAAAAAATACTGAACCAGAGTGACACTGGGACACTGTAAATACACAGTTAAACTTATTGCTGAACTCCAAAATTAAACAAGAATAATGTAAAAAAGAAAATGGATCATTATTTCACACCATATAAAAGTGAACTCAAACTAATTTAATGGCCTACTAAATTCATAAGATCTATGTAAGAAAATATAGGCAGAAGCCTCACTATTATACTCACTTTAAAGGTGTTTCCCATGATCTGACACCTCCAGCAATAACAAAAAGCAAAAATTAATAAAACTACATCAAACTATAATGTTTCTGCATAGGGCCTGAGTGATAGTACACTAAATAGGTAGGGTACTTGCCTTGCACATGGCCAACCTGGATTTAATTTTTGACATCCATATGGTTTCATGAGCTCTACCAAGAGTAACTCGTAAGTGTAGAGTCAGTAATAAAACCCTGAGCATTGCTGGGTGTGGTCCCCCAAACAAAAAAAGTGTCTGCATTTAAAGTAAACTGTTCCTTTATTTTAAAGACACTTTTAATGAATGAGAGAAAATATATCATACATCTAACAATGGGCTAATAGCTAAGATCCACGAAGAATACACAGAATTCATCCACAACATCATAACCAAACAACCAATCTTACTAAAACTGGGTAGAACAACTAAGACTTCCCAAAAGCTGAGCAAAAGGGATATGAAAAAAAAAGTTCATCATTACTAGTTATCAGAACAATGCAAATCAAAAAGACAATTTAGATGTTACTTTGTACCAGCAGATGGCTCGATTCCAAAAAGACAGAAACAAGAACTGGTAGGTGTTGGAACCTCCTTTGATAGGGTTCCTGAACACTGTGGCAAACAGACCCCTCCCTGGAGCAACTATTACAGGAATTCTTCTTGAGGAGATTGCTTTGGAGTCAACACTTCACAAGAATAGAAGAAAGAGGTATACCTTCTCCATATGGTTTGTCATTTCTTTTAGGCTTGACTCTCACTGAGCTCAGGTTAATGAGATGCCTATTGATCCTGCAGCCATTACTATCACCCACTGTGATGTTCCCTAGACATCGCTAAACCCTAGTGTTTATGTTTAATTTTTCCCAGATGCCTCACATCACCCTGCTAACCTTTTATATCTTTTAGATCCCTGTCACCCTGCACATATCCCAGTTTCTTCTGCCCTATATAAACACTGTTAGATTGGGAATAAAGTATCTCTTTCCCAGTCATCAGCTGGAGGGAACATCCTCAATCTCTAATGCACCAGGAGGACAGAAGTTGAGAATCACTGGCTTAATGGGTCAATCCAGATGGGGATTCAAAAGGAAAAAAGGAATTGTGATTCAATGCTGAGACTGCAAACTGGCTAAGTTTCAAACAATATGAAATTGTTAATAACTTTAAAAATAGAACTACTATAAGATCTAATAACTCTACACCTTGTATGTATTAGAAAAGCTATGTGCATACCTGTGTATATTGCAATATACTGTCGCCATGTACCCAATGAGAGGAAATGAATTTTGAGAGGGCTGAGGACAGAATAGAACCATCTTCAAAACAGAGTGTAAGCCATTATTTTACACACAATGACCTGAGTTCAATCCCTGGCACCCCATAAGGGTGTCCCCTCCAGACCTCTTGAGTACAGCCTGGTGTGACATTAAAGCCAAATAAATACAGAAATAAAGAAAATTTGGGCTACAGAGATAATATCAAAGCTATAACACTTCCTTGCATGTGGAGGCCCTGAGTCTGAACCCTGGAATTACAGAGGGCTGATTGCAGCTCTAGTGACCTACAGGGACCCAAGAGGTGGCCTTGGATGTGCCCAGCAAATTCAGCAGCAAGTAAGCTTACAGGTAACCCTGGAAAACTGAGAATTCCTCAGTAAATACCAAATAAGAAAAAAAGAAACTATTGCCAATATACTTTGAAATTATAAATGCAAAAGGCCTTAGCAAAATATGAACAGAATTGATATAAATAAAACAAATTACCCAGTATCACCAACTTGATTTATTTCATAAATTCAAGGCTAATACAATATTCTAAAGCCAAAGTATTTTACCTTATTAGCAAACTGATAAAGAAAAATCATGTTGTATTAAAGAGAAAACATAATTAAAAGAATACTCATTCATAATTTACCAGATTTTATTTAAAAAGAGAGGTGGAAATATCCTCAACCTGATAAGAAATATCTATAAAAATGTTTATTCTAATGATAAAACATTGTTTTCTCCCACTGTTAAAAACAAAGTATGTTTATTTAACATAGTACTAGGAGTTATAAGCAAAAGGAAATGGAAATTAAAAAAAAACCACATAGATTAAATGGGGAATATTGGAGGGGTTGGGGTAGGAGAGGAGTAACTCTGCCCTTAACTGTAGCTAATATGTAATTGTCATTAAGTGTAAAATATCAGGGGGCCTGCTTGAACAGTACATTAAGTAGAGGTTTGCCTTACAAATGGCTGACTCAGTTTTAATCCTTGGCAACCCATTTGGTTCCCTGAGCCTATAAAGAGAGATACCCGAGTTCAAAGTCAGGAGTAGGCAAAACCCCTGAGAATGGTGACTCAAAACAAAACAAAACAACACAAAACAAGTCTATCAGGTGGAAAGCTCTTAGAATGCTAGCATTAGTGGTTAGAACTCCTAAAATTATAGAATATAGTAAGATCATAAGATTGAGACTAAGCATAGAAATAACAATTCTATCTCTGTATTCTAGAAAAAACATAAAGATTTAGAATTTTAAATGCATCACTATTAAGAATAATTTTAATAAAATAATTTTAATTTTTATCTAAGAAAATTTACAGGATTAGTATTTTCAAAACTAAATGCAAAATGCTTCTCAGAAAAAGAAAGTTTCTAGGGACAGGAGCGATAGCACAGCTGTAGGCATGCAGCTGATCCAGGATGGACCTCGGTTTGATCCCCAGCATCCCATATAGACCCCTGGCCAGGAGTGATTTCTGAACACACAGCCGTGAGAGTCACAGGGTGTGGCCCAATAGGTAAAAAAAATAAAGAAAGAAAAAAAAAGTTTCTAAATTAAAGGTATTAGATATTAGATACCATGTTTATGGAAGAGAAGACCCAATCTAAAATTTTAAGTATCTCTATATTAAACTGAAAACTTCCAACTGCTTTTTTTTTGTGGTTTATGTATACCCACAGTGTTCAACAAAAGGCACTTCCAGAGGTGCCTCTGATATCATGCAGAGCTAGGAATCAAAACCAGAGCTGGGGGGCTAGAGAGACAGTATAGGAGGTAAGGCACTTCCTTTGCCTGAAGCCAACCCACATTCAATCTCTGAGTGAAGAACCAGGAGTAAGTATTGAGCTACTGATTATGGCTCACAAAAAAACAAAAACAAAACCAACACAAAGTATAATGGGTAATAAGTCATGTTTTTAAGAATTACCTACATTAAAAATAATAACAAAATAAAAACACAGAAATACTAATTAACGATAAAAAAGAATTCATATATTATGGGGACTATTTTGGGGGCCCGGGAGATAGCATGGAGGTAAGGTGTTTACCTTTCATGCAAAAGGTAATCGGTTCGAATCCCGGTGCCCCATATGGTCCCCCGTGCCTGCCAGGAGCAATTTCTGAGCATGGAGCCAGAAGTAACCCCTGAGCACTGCCAGGTGTGAGCCCCCCCCAAAAAAGAAAAACAAACAAACAAACAAACAAAAAAAACTATTTTGTTCTCTAGAAACAGTAGAGAATTCTCAACGTACTATTATCAGATCAACCATATGATCAACTACACTACTAGGGATGATATAACCAAAGGACAAAAAAACACTAATCTTAAATGATATGCACACATATGTTCTCTGCATTGTAATGGAAAGTTCATAATAGAGATTTACTGCTATGGGTGCCAGGCATAGCATGATAACACACATTTCTGCTTCAGGAGCCACACAAGTCTCTGTGATCAGGGGCCGCTCCAGGTGCTTGACAAACAACTACATGTACTACTAGAATTTGAACAAATATCACAGTTGCATGATTTTACCTTAGTTAATTTATACAGGTCCCAAAACATACATTTGTATATACATGAAACAGTATTCATAAACATATAGTTTTAGAAACCAACATAGCCTGAATATTATATTTTATTTTTAAACTTAACTATAAAATTTAATGTAAAATTTTGTTGTTTATTTTTACTTACCTGGTTCTTGTTTAAATTTTTTCCTGCCTTGAACCTGAGATTTTTTCTTCTGTTTGGCTTCTTTTTCCTTTTCATCATCACTAAAATCTAAGGCCTTACAGGAAGAAAAAATAAATAAAGATTTATATGTCATAAATTCCCTAACTCAACAGTATTGTAGCTGGAAGTGTGACTAGGCAACTATTTAACACTAACTTTGAAAATAAGATACCCATTTCAATGCTTACAATATTTCACTGGTAACTAAGCTGGATGATAGGAAAAAAAGGTTTTACTGATAAATGTCTCTGATGATTAGATTAACACACATCAGTAATTAAGATAAAAACACAATTTACGGGGAAATTTCACATAAGTCTAAAATGACAGTATTAACAATGACAAATACAAATATTTCCTAGTTAAATTTTTAATTTTCAGCTGAGGTCTAGTTTATCATACATAAACTTGATACCAACATGTTAAAAGAAACAGTAGTTAGAACTAAGCAATAAAAAGTGAACCATCAGATCTAACACACAGTAGAAATTTTATGCCTTTCAAAAAATTACATATACTCATGATATAACTTCACAGTTTTTTATATTACAGGTTTTGAATAAAGACTGGGTTTTGATTTTTTGTTTTTGAGCCACACCCAGCAGTTCCCAGGCAATATACCAGCTCTGCATTTAGTGATCACCCTTGGCAGGTTCAGGGGACCATATGAGATTGCTGAGGCTCAAAAATGAATAAGCTGTGTAGAAGGCAAGTGTCCTTGATACTATGTACTATCTCTCTGACCCAGCTATTCATTTTTTTAAGAATAAAATATCAAATACCATAAACACCATATCAAAAAGGTAAAGAAAGAATAGAGAAAAAAAACATGGGCATAATATCTAGTTAAATTACGAGCAAAAGCTTCCATAAAGAGATTGATATAAGATTCAACTAGTAAGGAGAAATTTATATTTCAAGAGGGAAGAATTACATTTTGTAAAAGACTTGCAATTCAGTACAATAACCAATTAAATGAAACAAGACTTCTAAGGGAGCAAGCATATGTATAAGTGCACATACATTCACAGTTTATAAAAATTCAGATATATAAAATATTATCAATATTAGAAATTAAAGTTAATTTTTGAAGAAAATGTATCAAACTACTTTGGGGCATAAAAGGAGTCATGCTAATGTGGGCTCAAAAATATTTCAAATTCAATGATATTTAGAAAATAAAGATGTAGGTAAGATTTTGTTCTGCCTAGATTAAAACCATTGAAAATTGACCTTGGGTCTGTCCTGAATTATTGGAGCACCAGAAGAGCTGGCCTCGCACTCTTTCTAACCAATAAACCCCATCACACATGCAGGAAAAACCACACTACTAGAGCG
Source organism: Crocidura indochinensis (assembly GCA_004027635.1). Lineage (NCBI taxonomy): Eukaryota > Metazoa > Chordata > Mammalia > Eulipotyphla > Soricidae > Crocidura > Crocidura indochinensis. Next base: position 17,506 of record PVKC010009839.1, on the reverse strand, counting down.
ACGATGCCGAAAGCTCTTAGGCAAACACTATGCACCGAGAATGAAGATGATGGCTTGGACGACCTTAAAAATCACAACCCTCTGCTTAACCTCTCAGATAAGGAACTTAAAATAGAAATATGCAATATGTTTGTAAAACTCCAAGAAAGCATAGATCGATCTGAACAGAACACAAAGACAGAACTCAGAAAACGTCAAACTGAAATAGCAGGCCTGAAAAACACTGTAGCTCAACTGAAAACCTCAGTGGATGCCCTCCACAGTAGGGTAAGAGCAGCTAAGGAGAGAATCGGACAACTGGAAGATGAGATGCAGAAAAACTCAACACAGCAGAAGAAATGGGAAAAGAACCTTAGGACAAACGAGCAGGCAATGGAAAAAGTACTCAAGGAACGTGAACAGATGAAAATTGAAGTCTTTGATAAACCCAAAAGAAAAAAACATAAGAATCATTGGAGTCCCAGAGACCCAAGCAGGAGATCACCAGGAAGAATCAACTGTCAAAGACATCATCAAAGAGATACTACCAAAGTTAACGACTACATTCAAACAAATCCTGCATGCCCGAAGAGTACCAGCCAAACAAGACCCAAAGAAAAACACCCCCAGACACACCCTCGTTACAATGACAAATCCCACAGATAGAGATAGAATACTGAATGCAGCAAGGTCAAAAATGGAAATTACATTCAAAGGAGCATACCTAAGACTTAAGAGCAGACATGTCACAAGAAACTCTCAAGGCCAGAAGACACTGGTGGGATATTGTGACAAGACTGAAAGAAATGAATGCCTCACCAAGAATACTGCACCCAGCCCAACTCACGTTCAGATATGAAGGAAAAATACATAGCTTCATGGATAAACAACAGCTTAAACACTCCACAGATGATAACCCAGTCTTAAAGGAAAAACTGACAGGTCTACTCTAAGATAAGAGAGACCAACAAACACAGGAAACTTATCTACAAAGATGAGATTAAATCCTATGACAATCATCCCCCTCAATGTTAATGGGCTAAATTCATCAATTAAAAGACAGAGAGTGGCAAAGTAGATCAAAAAGATGAATGCAACCATCTGTTGCCTAGAAGAGACACATCTGAATAGTCAGAACAAACATAGACTCAAAATCAAAGGCTGGGGGAAAATCATGCAAGCAAACAGTACCCACAAAAAAGCTGGGGTGGCCATATTAATATCTGATGACGCCAACTTTATACTCAGAAAAGTGGTAAGGGACAAAGATGGACACTAAGTTCTAATCAAGGAATATGTGCAACAGGAATAAATCAGACTATTAAACATATATGCACCCAATGAGAGACCAGCAAATTATCTAATACAGTTACTGACAACTCTGAAAGAAGAAATCAATAATAACACAATAATTATGGGAGACCGCAACATGGCCCTATCAACACTTGATAGGTCAACCAGACTGAAACCCAACAAAAGCATACTAATCATAAACAGAGAAATGGAAGAAAGAGGACTAGTAGTTGTATATAGGACACTCCATCACAAGAAACCAGGATACACATTCTTCTCCAATGTACATGGGTCATTCTCCAGGATAGACTACATGCTGACACATAAAACATACCTGATAATATCAAGAGGATAGAAATCTTGCAAGCTACCTTTGCCGACCACAAGGCTCTGAAATTAGATGTGAACTACAAAGTCACACAGAAGAAAAGCATTAACAACTGGAAATTAAACACCCTGCTACTGAACAACCAGTGGGTCCAAGATGAAATCAAAAAGGAAATTAAATCTTTCCTGGAAACAAATGATAATGAAGACACAACCCCCACGAATCTATGGGACAGAGCAAAAGCAGTCTGAGAGGAAATTTTATAGCTCTACAAGCACACATCAGGAAGGAAGAAGGGGCATACCTGAATAACCTAATGATGCAGCTCAAAAAATTAAAAAATGACAAACAAAAGGAACCAAAAATAGGGAGACAGAAGGAAATAACAAAGCTGAAAGCAGAACTGAATGAAGTGGAAAACCGAAAATCAATCAAAAAGATCAACGAAAGCAGAAGTTGATTCTTTGAAAAAATAAACAAGATTGATAGGCCATTGGCAAAACTCACAAAGACAGAGAGAGAAATCTGATAACCCATATTAGAAATGAAAAAGGGGACATCACAACAGACATTGTAGAGATCCAAATGGTAATCAGAGACTACTTTGAGAAACTTTATACTACTAAACATGAGAACCTGAAAGAAATGGAAAAATTCTTGGACACATATAACCTTCCACACTTAAATAAGGAAAGGTAGAATATCTAAACTCCTCCATCACCACTGAGGAAATTGAAAGTGTAATCAAACATCTGCCCAAAAAGAAAAGCACAGGCCCAGATGGATTTCCTAATGAATTCTTTCAAACCTTTCAAGAGGAGCTACTACCAATCCTAGCCAGGTTGTTCCATGAAATAGAAAAAACGGGAATACTCCCAAACAGATTTATGAGGCCAACATCATCTTGATACCAAAACCAGACAGAGATGCTGCCAAAAAAGAAAATTACAGACCAATATCCCTGATGAAAGCCGATGCAAAGATCTTGAACAAAATCCTGGTAAATAGGATCCAATGCATCATCAAGAAGATCATACACTACAATCAAGTAGGTTTCATTCCAGGAATGCAAGGTTGGTTTAACATCCGTAAATCTATCAACATCATACACAACATCAACAAGAAGAAAAATAAAAATCACATGATCATATCAATAGATGCAGAGAAAGCATTTGATAATGTCCAACACCCATTCTTAATCAAAACTCTCAGCAAGATGGGAATGGAAGGAACCTTCCTCAATCTAGTTGAAGCCATCTACCACAAGCCAATGGCAAATATAATCCTTAATGGAGAAAAACTAAAAACCTTCCCTCTAAATTCTGGTACAAGACAAGGCTGTCCGCTCGCACCACTCCTCTTCAACATAGTACTGGAAGTTCTTGCTATAGCGATCAGGCAAGAAAAGGTTATCAAGGGAATCCAGATAGGAAAGGAAGAAGTCAAGCTCTCATTGTTTGCAGATGACATGATACTCTACCTAGAATACCCAAAAGACTCTACCAAAAAGCTTCTAGCAACAATAGACTCATATAGCAAGGTGGCAGGCTACAAAATTAACACACAGAAGTCAATGGCCTTTCTATACACCAATAATGATAAGGAAGAGAAGGAAATCAAGAAGGCAATCCCATTCACAATAGCACCACACTAAATTAAATATCTTGGAGTCAACTTGACCAAAGACATGAAGGACCTGTACAAAGAAAACTATAAAGCCCTCCACCAAGAAATAAGAGAGGACACATGGAAATGGAAACAAATACCCTGCTCATGGATTGGCAGGATTAACATCATTAAAATGGCAATTCTCCCCAAAGCATTATATAGATTTAATGCCTTCCCTATAAAGATACCCATGACTTTCTTCAAAGAAGTGGATCAAGCACTTATGAAATTCATCTGGAACATAAACACCCTAGAATAGCTAAAGCACTACTAGGGAAAAGGAAAATGGGAGGCATCACTTTCCCCAATTTTAAACTCTAATACAAAGCAATAGTTATCCAAACAGCATGGTATTGGAATAAAGACAGACCTTCAGATCAGTGGAATAGGCTTGAATTCTCAGAACTTGTCCCCCAGACATACAAGTACCTAATTTTTGACAAAGGAGCAAGAAATTCTAAGTGGAGCAGGGAAAAATCTCTTCAACAAGTGGTGCTGGCAGAACTGGTTCGCCACTTGCAAAAAAGTGAACACAGACCCCCAGTTAACATCATGTACGAAGGTAAAATCCAAATGGATTAAAGACCTCAATATCAGACTTGATATCAGACTTGATATCGGGGTGTTCTTCACATAAGGTATATAGAACAACATGTCGGTAAAACACTCCATGACATTGAGACAAAAGGCATCTTCAAGGAGGAAACTACACTTTCCAAACAAGTGGAAGCAGAGATCAACAGATGGGAATACATTAAACTGAGAAGCTTCTGCACCTCAAAAGAAAGTGTCCAGGATACAAGAGTCACCCACCGAGTGGGAGAAACTATTCACTCAGCACCCATCAGATAAGTGGCTAATATCCCAAATACACAGGGCACTGACAGAACTTTACCAGAAAAAAAACATCTAATCCCATCAAAAAATGGGAAGAAGAAATGAACAGACACTTTGATAAAGAAGAAATACAAATGGCCAAAAGGCACATGAAAAAATGCTCCACATCACTAATCATCAGGGAGATGCAAATCAAAACAACGATGAGATACCACCTCACACCACAGAGATTGGCCCACATCACAAAGAATGAGAATAATCAGTGCTGGCGGGGATGTGGAGAGAAAGGAACTCTTATCCACTGCTGGTGGGAATGCCGTCTAGTCCAACCTCTATGGAAAGCAATATGGAGATTCCTCCAAAATCTGGAAATTGAGCTCCCATTCGACCCAGATCTTCCACTCGTAGGGATATACCCTAAAAATACAAAAATTCAATACAAAACTCCCTTCCCCCTTCCTCACACCTATATTTATTGCAGCACTATTCACAATAGCAAGGCTCTGGAAAAAACCAAGATGTCCTTCAACAGACAAATGGCTAAAGAAACTGTGGTACATATACACAATGGAATATTATGCAGCCGTCAGGAGAGATGAAGTCATGAAGTTTTCCTATACATGGATGTACGTGGAATCTACCATGCTGAGTGAAATTAGTCAGAGAGAGAGAGAGAGAGAGAGATAGAGAGAGAGAGAGAGAGAGATGCAGAATAATCTCACTCATCTATGGGTTTTAAAGAAAATAAAAATCATTTTTGGAACAATCATCAGAGATAATGAGAGGAGGCCAGATCTTCCAGCTCACTCCATGAAGTTCACCACAAAGAGTGGTAAGTGCGGTTATAAAAATAACTACACAGAAAACTACCATAATCACGTGAATGAATGAGAGAACTGGAAAGCCTGTCTGGAGTAGAGGTGTGGGTGGGGTGGGAGGGAGGGAGACTTGGGACATTGGTGGTGGGAATGTTGCACTGGTGAAGGGGGTGTTCTTCACATGACCGAAACCTAATCACAATCATATATGTAATCAAAATGTTTAAATAAATAAAAAAATGAACATGTTAGACATAAAAAAAAAAAAGAAAATTGACCTTGTACTTGCTGCTCCACATTCAGAGGGAAACTTTTCCTGGGCTATTCCAAACCCTATTGGGTGGATTCCAGCAGCCTCCACAGGGGCCTATACCATACTAAGGGCTAGCACCACAGCTCCTGCCTAACCTCCTGCTGCCACTCCATCATCCCAGGTTGGGCAGAAAATAAGTCACCTTCAGCCTAATCCAGCAACATCTTCTAGGAGGCTTAACTACATACATTCACCTCCCAACACAGCAAGACCACTAGAGAAACAACAGGAAAAACACAGAGATGACTCCCAAGTTCAATGAATAAAAACAATGTCACCAAAGGCAAACAACATCAATCAGCTCAGTAAATCTGCAAACACTCTTCAGTGATACTATGATGAAGGTAAGAGTCAAAGTGAAGAAAAACAAAAAACTATAATCAGAAATGAAAAGCAGAGCAGACCATATTAAAAAAAAAGGGGGGGGGGGGAGTCGGGCGGTGGTGCTGCAGGTAAGGTGCCTGCCTTACCGCACTAGCCTTGGACGGACCACGGTTCGATCCCCCGGTTCCCATATGGTCCCCCGTGCCTGCCAGGAGCGACTTCTGAGCGCATAGCCAGGAGTAACCCCTGAGCGTCACTGGGTGTGGCCCAAAAACCAAAAAAAAAAAACCTCAGTAGAAACTCTAAATAAAAGGATAGCAGCAGCTGGTGAAAGATCAAGAGGCTTTAAAGAGAGAGGGAGAAAATTTCAAGAAAACAACAAAAGGGAAAAATAGTTCGAAAAAAAATGAATATAATACCAGAGAATCTGGTATGAGTTAAAGAGAAACAATATGAAAATCATCAGAGTCCCTGAATAAAATGAAGGCTAATATGATGAAGAAACAATACTGTAAAAAAATCATCAATACATATAGTTCCATGAGTTGAGGATTATAGGTATCAAGATACAAGAGGTCTGAAGGGCCCTTGGTGAAAAGAGACCCAATTAGGAAAACTCCAAGATACACTACTCAAAATGACAATCCAAAGATAAAAACTAAATACTGAAAGCAGCAAGTGCAAAAAAGGAACTTACATACAAAGGAAAGCCAGTAAGACAAAAAGGTGATCTATCAAATGAGACTTACAAGCTAGAAGGAGATAGAGGGATATAGTTCAAAAACTTCACAAAATGAACACCTCACCAAATCACTCTACCTGGCGAGTTTATCATTCAGCTTTAAGGACAGGCAACAATTTAGGGAATTTATAGCCTTGAAACCAGTTTTTCAAAAAGTTTTGAAAGAGCTTCTTAAAGGACAGGAGATTTTTCCAACATGTGGCACTGTGTATGGCACTTAATAATGGTACATAAGGTTTTCCTCTACTAGACTACAAAAGGCTAAAAACATGTAGCAATCTGGCATCTGAGCAACAATAAAGCAGGGAGGGTGTTTTCTTTGTAAGTGGCCAATCACTCCTAGCATCTCATGTAGTCCAGTGAGTACTGCCAGGAGTAAGTCTGAGTGCAGAGGCAGGAGTAACTGCTGAGCACAACTAGATGTGGCCCCAAAACAAAAACCAAAAACCAAAACATCATACATCAATCAAACATCACAGATCAACTTCTATCAATAATTCTATTTGTATTCTTTAGGTTTTAATTAGAGGAAATACTATACAATAAAGTTGTTCTGTGCCCGTCAGTGGGGGAAGGCTGGTAGGTAAGAGGGAATCTGGAGAGACTGGTACAGAAAAGGTGAAACTGGTGGTAGGAATGGTGTTGGATCATTGTGTGCCCAAACAACTTAGCACCATTAATGTATCTAGGCATCTAAAATAAATCTAATAAATTGAAAAAAGAGATATTTGTAAGATGAGGCCTGTGGAGGTATCAAGTAATTTAAAAATTGGGAAAGAATACAGTAACTGATAAGTTGATTTTAAAAATGATAAAAATTATGTTTCTATCACAAAATGTTAAGAAGAAACAATTCCTTAAGAGATGAACAGAATTTTAATATTCTACTTGTAAAATGTAAGTGCAGACCATGCATGCATATAAACATTTATGATTTTATCATTAGCTAATCCAGTTAAGACATTATATTCTAGATAGTATCTTCCATAGGTCAGACAATATCACTAAATATTTAAGTATATTTATATTTTATATCAAAAAATTTTTTTATTTTTGTTTTTGAGCCACACCCGGTGGTACTCAGGGTTTACTCCTGGTTGTCTGCTCAGAAGTAGCTCCTGGTAGGCACGGGGGACCATATGGGACACCGGGATTCAAACAAACCACCTTTGGTTCTGGATCGGCTGCTTGCAAGACAAACACTGCAGTGCTATCTCTCCGGGCCCATATTAAAATATTTTTATTTAAAATATTAAATACTTTTTATACTTAAGAAAAATCAAGAGATATAACTGTTCTCTAAAAGAGTGGAATAGAGTATATGGATTTAATACTATAGCAGGCAGTATTGCATAACCTCCTATGATTTTAAGATTAAGTCCTAAAATCCTTTCTACAGTATGATCTATCTAAAAAGGTATAACCTTACCTCTGGTGGTGGTTCCTGATCATTCTTCCAAGATGCATCTGATCCTCTATCTCTACAGGGAAAAAAAAAAAAACCAAAAAAAGTAATAAGTATCCATTAAGATTCTGATACACACTTAATAGTAAGAAATAATAGTAAGAAACAAATAAGTAACCATTAAGATTCTGATACACACTTAATAGTAAGAAATAAATAAGTAACCATTGAGATTCTGATACACACTTAATAGTAAGAAATAACAGTGGAGGGAAAAAAAAAAAGAAATAGGAATGGAATCATTTAGCATTCTTAAGAGACATGATGGAGGGGCCAGGCAGATAGTGCAGCAGGTAGGGTGGTTGTCTTGTGTGTGACAGATCCAGTCTGATTCACAGTATCCCTTACAGTCTTTGAAGACCACCAAGAGTGTTTCCTGAAACACAGCCAAGAGTAAGCCCTGAGCATAGCTGGGCCCCCAAATGCAAAAGACACAAAGGGGACAGTAAGCTTATTGATTACAACTATGTACCAGAACTTGATACAACAGTTTTCAGGGACACATATTTGTTCCTTCTATAAATTTATTATTAATAAGGAACCTCAAATTTATTTTTTGTTGCTTGTAAATTATAATTATTTTAAAAAGCCGCTAAATCTATAAATGTAATCCAACAAAAAAAAGCAATGAAACTCAATTCAGAAAATTTAATCCCAAAATGTATTATTTGTTATTTGTGTTAATAGCATGTGTTAAATCCAAATGTGCTTACCCCGTTATTTTTGGAGAAAAGATAAATAATTGCTATCTATAAAGCCTAATAATAAATTATAGCTTTTAGAGATGCTCTTAGAAAGATCAATTCTTTGAAATATAGCTATCAGATAGCTATAATAATCACCATCACTAACCATTCTTCCTATAGTATCAATATAAGAGGAAAAAGTAAATAAAGTACTTACTGCTGAAGTTTTTCTGTGAATATATATTGAGTGAAGTCTTTCATTGATGGAGCAAAATACATGGTCTCCTTTATTTTGATACCTTTACTCTCAATATGCTCTGAGGAATTAAACCGTAACACATAAAATGGATGTGCAACAGGTCCAAAAATCTCAAATATCTATAAAATAGAATAATTTAAAAACTTTTAACACATAAAACAATTTGAAAAGTTATTTAAAAACATTGTTAATATACCCTTTTAAGGATAATTTTCATCAAGGTTAGGCCAATAAGTTTATTTATATTTAAGTAATTTCTATGTACCCATGTGGTTCTTACTGATTATCAAATATTTCATACCTTCTACTTATATATTTTAATAACTTTAACAAGTGTGTTGTCAAAATTCAAATAATTTGGAATGTCAATGATTCAAATTATGAGGCTTTGCTTTCATTAGTCAACATTTTAGTTGTAAGCATGAAGAACTAAAGTTAGTATCTTTTAAGAAATAAATTGCTCTATTTTATTTAGTCTTATGATATTTTCAATTTCTACTACAAATAGATCATTTTTGACATTTTCACAGAGATTGACACTTATGAAATTATACAGGGAAACTTTCTAATTTCAAAAGTAGATTTTTTTTAACTATAGGTTACTTATTTCTCAATAACCAAAATTGCCCATCTTTAACCTTGAAATAAAATAAATGCTTTTAGCACATATACATTATTTCTAAATGATCTTACTCATTCTTTTCAAACAAGATACCTAAATCCTAAAAGAAAACCTTCTCTAATGATACACAAGCATATTGTAAAACAAGACTACATATAGTAACCACAGGTTTTTTCCAGACTGTTTTCTGTTAATAAGCATTTTCCATCAAGCCAATACTACACAGTCCTCTATTGTTCTTTATTTTATTTGGTGGAATGTGACCTAAAAGTGCTAATGTACAGCAATGAGGTACTTACTGCACACAGGCTCAGAGGAGGGAGCTATAGTTATCTGGTTCTTGTAGTAGTACTCAGGAACTAAAACTAGGGTCTCTAGCACTGCAGGTTTCACAGCTACCATCTCCATGGTACATTGCTTTCTCTTGCTCTTTCTTTTTGGATGGAAGTGGAATGTGTCATACCCAGCATTGTTCAGCAATGACTCCTGGCTCTGTATCCAGGATTCAATCCTAGCAGTGCACAGGGAAGCAACTATATGTGATGCCAGGGACAAAATTCAGGTCAGCTACATGCAAGGAAAGAGCTTTACTCACTGTACTATCTCTCCAGCCCCCATTGCTCTCTTGTTTATTTGTTTGTTTTTTAATATTATCTTTATTTAAACTACAAATATGATTGTAGTTGGGTTTCAGTCATGCAAAGACCACCATCCTTCACCAGTGCAACATTCCTATCACCAATGTCACAGATCTCCCTCCTCCCAACCCCACCCTCGCCTGTACTCTAGACAGGCTTCTACTTCCCTTGTTCATTCACATTGTTATGACAGTTCTCAATGTAGTTATTTCTCTAACAACACTTATCACTCTTTGTGTTAAGTTTCATATAGTGAGTAGGATATTCCAGCCCTCCTCTCTTTTGTCTTTGAGAATTACTGCAAAAATGTCTTTTTTCTTAAAACCCATAGATGAATGAGACTATTCTGCGTTTTTCTCTCTCCCTGACTTATTTCACTCAACATAATAGATTCCATGTACATCCTGTATAGGAAAATTCCATGACTTCATCTCTCCTGATGGCTACACAATATTCCATGTGTATATGTACCACAGTTTCTTTAACCATTCATCTGTTGAAGGACATCTTGGCTGTTTCCAGAGTCTGGCTATTGTACACAGCACTGCAAGGAATATAGGTGTGAGGAAGGGATTTTTGTATTGTTTCTTTATATTTCTAGGGTATATCCCTAGGATGGTATAGCTTTATCATATGGGAGCTCAATTTTCAGTTTTTGGAGGAATCTTCATATAGCTTTCCATAAAGGTTGGACTAGACGGCATTCCCATCAGAAGTGAATAAGAGTTCCTTTCTCTCTATATCCCCACCAGCACTGCTTATTACCATTCTTTGTGATGTGCACCAATCACTGTGGTGTGAGATACCTCATAGTTGTTTTGATTTGCATCTCCCTGATGATTAATGATGTGGAACATCATTTTTCATGTGCCTTTTGGCCATTTGTATTTCCTCTTTGACAAAGTGTCTGTCCATTTCTTCTCCCCATTTTTTGATGGGGTTAGATGTTTTTATCTTGTAAAGTTCTGTCAGTGCCTTGTATATTTTGGATATTAGCCCCTTATCTGATGGGTACTGGGTGAATAGTCCCCCCCCCCCCCCCGCAGTGGGTGGCTCTCGAATCCCGAATCCCTGGTTACTATTTCCTTTAAGTGCAGAAGCTTAATTGAGTCCCATCTGTTTATCTTTGCTTCCAGTTTTTTGAGGAGTGCTGTTTCCTCTTTAAAGATGCCTTTAGACTCAATGTCATGGTCTCTTGTAAAACCTTAACTTGCACCATTTAAGTATTTTTCATAAATCTGGTTTTAGTAGCTATAAGAGACTTTATAGATCTAGTCCAGTTTATTAATATTTTACACTTTGATCCAGAACCCCAGACTGAGCTGCCAGGTTCAGACAGGGGCATGTAGCGGTACGCAGGCTTAAGATAAAGAGAGAGTTCAAACTTGCTGTTTTTGAACTGACAGAATCATACTTGCCAGGAAGGTGAGCTTAGTCTAAGCCACTGAGTCAGCATCTGAGTCCCCACATATCTTATTTACTTGTCTTATATTCTGTTTCATTTGGGTAGCCTCTAATTCATTCAGTAGAAATGGTGACATAATGAACATGCTTATAAGTTCTCCAGAGTTCAAAGCCTCTGTAGGAAAATAATACTAATTCTGCATGGAGTTATTAAATCGATACTATTATGAGCATTGTAAATTACAAAGTAACTTTTCCAATAACTTGATCCATATAAATTGACAGCATTAAAAGTATCTGTTTTATTATATCCTCAACTGTTCATTTATTATAGTAAATGTTCTCATTTTATCTTCTCTTATATCCCATTTCTTCTGGAGATCTGATTAAAACAATTCTCAAAGCAATTAAAATGCTAATAATGTATTCTATAATAGCATCAACTGTATCAGAAACTTAAGCTACTTTTCCTAAATTCAAAAGCAAACACTTTACAGAAGTAACAAGAATTTTCTTTGAAGAGTTGGGTAAAAAATGATCCCTTTCATGCAAAAGGTCATCGGTTCGAATCCTGGTGCCCCATATGGTCCCCCGTGCCTGCCAGGAGCAATTTCTGAGCATGGAGCCAGGAGTAACCCCTGAACACTACCGGGTGTGACCCCCCCCCCCAAAAAAAAAAAAAGTTACGTGAGGCCAGGAGTGTGTGACTCAGTGGTAAAACAAAGCTTTGCAAGTGTGAGAACTGGGTTTGATTTTCAGCAGTGTGACTAACAACCCAGAGCTCTAAGATCTGAGCACTGAGCAAGGAGTAAGCCTACTCACAGCCAAATGTGGGCAAAAAAAATAAACACAACAGGAGTTGGAGATAAAGTACAAAGGGGCAAGATGCAGCTTTGCATGTGACCATCCTGGTATGACACGTAATTAATTCCGTGGTGACAGAAGTAGGATTAAGTCCCAAGACCAATGGATGTTGTCATAAACCAAAAAATACATAAATAAAAATCAATTAAGTAATTAAAGAAATAATTTAGAGACTGTTTAACCAAAGTGAAGACTTATCCTGTACCAGCTCTCAGCTCTAAAACAAATTTTCTTCCAAAAACTCTCCTTCACAATCATATTTAATAACTGCCAGAAAATAGAAGTTCTAGACTCCAATTAATTTTGCCTCTTTCCTTGGCAATCCCAAGTGCCTCATTTCTCTTTGATATATTAGTCTCTAACTCTAAAATAGTACAAGATGGCATAACCAAGATAAAATATGATCTTTTTTAATTGTGTAAAAATAAAACTGCATGAATAGAAAAGATAAAATGGAAGGTTATGTGTGACAACACAAATATTAAACAAATACTATTTCCTGACTATATAACTTTTCCTAGAGCAAAATACGGAAAAACATTTTTGCTTCACTGGGAAAAACCCAAAAAAAATTAAAAAATGAAAAAAAAAAAAAAAACCCAGAAAGTTATTTCTCTTAAGAAATAAGGATTTTTTGGGCCCGGGAGATAGCATGGAGGTAAGGCGTTTGCCTTTCAGGCAAAAGGTCATCGGTTCGAATCCCGGTGCCCCATATGGTCCCCCGTGCCTGCCAGGAGCAATTTCTGAGCATGGAGCCAGGAGTAACCCCTGAGCACTGCCGGTTGTGACCCAAAAACAAAAACAAAAAACAAAAAAAAAAAAAGAAAGAAAGAAGAATTTTTATGTTTTGAGTCAAGATATTTATTTACCAATATAATTTACAAGGGCAGAGCTATGTAAAATGGGAAAATTAAATCTTACTCCTCTGCCAGAAATGAAGATTAGCTGGTATTCCTACATTTTCTTCAGATAAATGTTCAGAATCCTATTTTGGGGGCTGGGATGGGGGGGTTGTTGGGCCACACCCAGTGACGCTCAGGGGTTACTCCTGGCTATGTGCTCAGAAATTGCTTTTGGCTTGGGGACCATCTGGGACACTGGGGGATCGAACCGCAGTCCATCCTAGGACAACGAGTGCAAGGCAAAAGACCTATTACCTCTCTGGCTCCCAGAACTCTTATTTGCTAGGTAAAAAGTGTGGTGTTCCATGTTAAGAATGGACAAAGATGTAAGGTTATGTTCTTTATAATAGACGTTGAAAGAGTAGCAAACTTGGGAGTCCAAGGAGTCTTTGCAGCAGAGTTCCTACTTTTCAAGCATGGGTTGATGGGTATGAATCCTAGTTAACCCATATTGGCTGAGCTGAATTCCTGCAGCTTGGCTGTGTGGGCCCCTCATGTTGCAACAAAAACTACACTCTCAAGCATGACGCTAAGAACAACAAGTAAAAGATGCTCAAGTGGGCCCAGAGAGATAGCACAGCGGCGTTTGCCTTGCAAGCAGCCGATCCAGGACCAAAGGTGGTTGGTTCGAATCCAGGTGTCCCATATGGTCCCCTGTGCCTGCCAGGAGCTATTTCTGAATCAGACAGCCAGGAGTAACCCCTGAACACTGCTGGGTGTGGCCCAAAAAAACAAAAAAACAAAAAAAACAAAAAAAAAGATGCTCAAGCACCACAAGTATGTATGTGAGTAGAGGAGCAAATCTCTGCTAGTGCTATAACTGAAGCACATGGATTGACCTATCTGAATACACATCCTTGGCAAGCAGTGTAGCTAGCTACGTTCACAAGCACAACCAGATGTGCAACCCTGGAGAGCTTCAGGAGCAAGAGTGTACAACCCTCAAGTCTTCAAAGTAAAGGGGAGATAAGTGAAAATAAAAGAGCCCTTATCTTAGATGAATTCTAAAGTACACATATTCGTAATTCCACAGGACAGAGTGAAACTTCACTGCTAACGTGGAAACTCCTTTTCATTTCACCTAAGTCCTGATAAGACCTGAAAGTTTTGAAAGTCACAACTCAAAGAACCTTAGAAATCAAAGGAAGAATTACTATATTATAAAAAGTCTCTTGTACTAAACTCTTAAATAACTAGAGTGTAGGGAACTGTGTCATATATGTGGCCTTGCCCAGCAAAGTACATGGCATTTGGAGAAACTTGAATGAATACTCAAGGACTCAAGAAATAAGTAAAACATAGCATTAAATCAATTTATAGACTGAGTTGATATAATCAAGAAAATAAAGAGCCTAAAATCTCAAGAACTTAAGGGCCTGGGAGAAAGCACGGAGGTAAGGCGTTTGCCTTTCATGCAAAAGGTCATCGGTTCGAATCCCGGTGCCCCATATGGTCCCCCGTGGCTGCCAGGGGCAACTTCTGAGCATGGAGCCAGGAGTAACCCCTGAGCACTGCCGGGTGTGACCCCCCAAAAAAAAGAAAAATGCTCATTTATCAAATTTAGTCAATTACTTTATGACAAATTTCTGTTAAAAAATTAATCAACAAAGAAACAACAAATCACAGGATTTGAAATTTTTACAAACCTTTCCTGCTGCATGTCGATCACTTTTAAAAATCACAGTGTCCTCGTTAACTGGAGGAAGGTTGGTCTTAGATTCAATTATAACTGAAAAATGAAACAAAACACTGTTTCAAGACTTAATCAGAACTTTAATAAAAATTTGGGCTTTAATATTCTGAAATATTTCGTAAAGTGGGAAAATTTGCATTAGTACAAGATCTTTACTTTCAATCTGGACAGAACTGGGGAAGTTTCTTCTGTATCTTTTCTGTTTGTTTTGGGGTCACATCTGTCTGTACTCACTGTCTATACTCAGAATTCATTAAGAGCAGTGCACAGGGGACCATATAGTATGCAGAGGATAGAACCCGTTTTGGGTGTAAGGAAAGCATCCTACCCCATTATATTATCTTTCTGGCCCCAATATTTAACAAGTCTTTTCTCTCTTCCAAAAATAAAATATTAAAGAAAAACTAGTGCTTGTAAAGGAATCTCAAATATCTTTTCACTTTCAGGTTTTGATTTGAAATCTTACATAATTTTTTGTTCCATGTTTATTTTTTTTTTCAGTATTTGGGCCAAATATCATTAGGTTAAATTTTAAGCTTTCTAAATAAGACAGTATGCAATAGTAGTACATGTTGATTTTCATTCATCAAATCATTCTTCCCACTAGTAGAAGAGGAATGAGAAATGAAAGGAGTTACCCAAGTAAGTCAATGAATTGTCCTTATAATGACCAAAAGGGGCTGGAGAGTTATGACAGGGATTATGTAAGGCAGCATCTATCTGGCATTTAATCTACCACTATTAGATTCCAGCAACAAGAAGGAAAGGAAATAGGGAAAAGAGGGAAGGAGTAGGGGAGTGGAAAAGGGAGAAAAGATTATTTTTAAAAAGACAATGGACACTGTTGCTGCATGTGGTACTGGAATAATGAAACCATGAGAAGTATGATTAACAAGATTGCAAATCTTGTACCTCATAAAATAATTTAAGCTCAGAGAAACCCATATCAGAACTCAAGCCCACAAAAGTATAAAATTAACTGGTATGTGGGGGGTGAAGTGTGGATGACTAAGTTGGGAGAGACTGAGACATACTAGCAGTACTCAGAGAACCAATGGGCAATAAAAACCCCAAGACAGGCCTCCAGCATGCTTACAGTCTACTAACCCACCTCTCCAGACCAATTTATATCATTTTAAGCCACTAAATTAATAATAATTTTAACAGAGATAGGAAGTGAAAATAGTAAATAAAATTCTGTAAAATCTTCAGTTAACACTTTACATTTTAATCAATATATAGTAAAAACTAAATTTATATGCTCAAAATTAATCATAAATAATTTTTACTAATGATCTAATTATATCAAAGAAAATTCACTAGTCATGCAAAGACTGATCTAATTATCAGTGCATGTTTGGATATGAATGGTAATTCTATTAACAAAATTTTCTACATACCTAATTGTTCAATAATACTTGAAACCATTCCAAGAGGTTTTAATTCAATATCTTCAGGCAGGATAATAGTAAGTTCTTCAACAGATGGAAGTTCCTGAAACATACAATAAGATTGATTACACTCCCTCTAGCTTCAATGATTTAACTTTAAAATAGAGGAACAGAGCTTCCCTTTTAGTGCTCTACACATTTCTAGAGCTAAGCATTGTTCTTATCTTCTCTTTCTGTTGTTCTTTTTATTACATGAAAAAATTGTGCCCAACTCAATTTTTACCTACATGTCAGGAACAGAGACCCTTATCCAGAAGAGTAAGAATCTAAGCCAAAAGAACTATTCTAGATTTTCCAACCACATTTGAACAAACACGATTGACATACAGTTAAGAAACCCAAGGTAAAAGGAAAATGTCTACAATAACGCTCAGAGGCATTCCATATAAAGAGAAACAATTCTTTTTATCTCCATGACATCCCCACAGAAGAAGAGGCTCTGAGCACTCTGGATCTTTTTAATTTAAATGTCTGTGATCACTTTTTTCCTGGAATTATGTGAATAAAGATATTTGTTCTCTTTAGGTAAAACATAAAATTCCCTAGAAAGAGCTTTGACTTTGGTCCAGAAGGTATAAAGGCACTATCTCTTATCTTTTCTCTCTAGATAAAAATCTAAATATCTTGGGGCTAAGGCAGTAGCACAGCAGGTAGAATGTATGCCTTGCACATGGTCAACCCAGATTCATTACTGGCACCCCA
Source organism: Crocidura indochinensis (assembly GCA_004027635.1). Classification (NCBI taxonomy): domain Eukaryota; kingdom Metazoa; phylum Chordata; class Mammalia; order Eulipotyphla; family Soricidae; genus Crocidura; species Crocidura indochinensis. The sequence goes on along the minus strand of PVKC010009839.1, from coordinate 518 downwards.
TATAGTCCTGAGCCTGCCAGGAGTGATTCCCGAGGGCAGTCACTGATGTGACCCCAAAACAAAAACAAACAACAGCAAAAAAAAAAAAAAAAAAAAACACACAAATAAACCAAAACCACTAAGTATCTTGGGGTCAGGAAAATAGCTCAAAGAAATGGTGTCAACACAGGATCATGGTATGCAACCTTGGAGACCACTGCCTACCCTGATCCTATATCATCATCCAAAGCAGCTCCACAGCCAGGTCTAAGCACTGAACCAGCAGGCAGTCACTGGTGGGAATGTATAGCAGGGAATGGTCCCTAAACTAGCAGCACCATGAAGAAAAATCTAATAATACAACTGAACTTAGGCTTTACATTAAATCAAACAGCTAGAGACAGATAAGAGTATATAGCAGACATGTGGCCCACCCATGATTGATCCCTGGCATCCCATATCCCCAAATGCTACCTAGAATAATTTTTGAACACAGAGGGAGGGAGGGAGGGGGGGAGGGAGGGAGGGAGGGAGGGAGG
>PVKC010009838.1:0-26354 GCA_004027635.1 Crocidura indochinensis | reverse complement strand
CTTCATATGACCGAAATCACAAACACATATGTAATCAAAACGCTTAAATTAAAAAAAAAAGGGAAAAAAAAAGAAAGGAAAAAAAATAAGGCCTCCCAATTCTTACCACAGGCTGTGTCCCTCACACGGACTGTATAGAAAAAGGAGGTACAGTAAACGCACCCTATATACACTTCAACTCAGACCCTTGCCTGGTCTGGATTGGAAATTGGGGACAAAAAAAATGAGAGACAAAACAGTGAAAGAAAACGTAAGGTACTTTAATGAGCAGAGACAAAAGAAGTAATATACAACTTATAGGAATACCAGAAGAGAGAAAAAAAATGGAAAGGGGAAGAACAAGTAGTGAGAGAAATAGTAATTGGGTTTCAGTCATGCAAAGAACATCACCCTTCACAGGTGGAACATTCCCATCACCAATGTCACAGATCTCCCTCCTCCCCACCCCACCCCACCCCCACCTGTACTCTAGACAGGCTTCTACTTCCCTCTTTCATTCACATTGTTATGATAGTTCTCAATGTAGTTATTTCTTTAACAACACTCATCACTCTTTGTGGTGAGCTTCATGTTTCCAGCCCTCTTCTTTTTTTGTCTCTGGGAATTACTGTATAATGTCTTTTTTTTCTTCCAACCCATAGATGAGTGAGACTGTTCTGCGTTTTTCTCTCTCCCTATGAATTATTTCACTCAGCATAATATATTCCATGCACATCCACGTATAAGAAAATTTCATGACTTCAAATTAACTAGGAATCAACCTAAAACAAGAGGTGAAAGACGTGTATCATGAAAACTTCAAAGTGCTTTGAAAAGTAATTGAAGAGGACCTACAAAATTGGAAGTACATCCCATACTTATGAGTAGGATGAATCAACATTACTAAAATGACCATCTTACCTATACTACTATATAGATTCAATACATTCTCTATCCAAATTCAGATCTCATGTCTTAAGGACTTAGAACAACAAATTTCATGTGGAAACACTAAAGACTTAGGTTAGTCAAATCCATATTAAAAAAAAACCAAAACAAAAACCAAGAAGCTGGGTGGCATCTCTTTACCTAACCTGAAGTTCTACTATAAAGTCATAGTGACCGAAACATCAATAGACGATCCAGTAATGTACCCCCAAATATATTGTCAACTAATATTTGACAAAGTAGGCAAGAATTTGAAATGGAACAAAAACAGTCTTTTCAACAAATAGTGTTGGAACAACTTTAGAACCACCTGTAAGAAATTAAAGATTGATCTATAATACACACCTTATAGAAAGTTCAACTCAAAGTGGATTAAAGACCTTGAAATGAGACACAATGCTATAAATTGTATTGAGGTAAACATGGCAGAAGACTTCAAGACTTATTCCTTTAAAAAGTCTTTGATGAAAAAATAACAAGAATACAAAATTCAAACAAAAAAATGAAAAGCGCCACAGCAATAAGCACCACAGCACTAAAGACAACAACCAAACAATAACCACGGTCTCAAGATAAAAAACAAACAAAACAGAAAACAAAGAAACAAAAAAGCAACAATAACAAAAACATTAAGTTGTCCTTTTTTACATAGGCACAGTTAAAAATTGGGGAGATTAGAAAGGGAATTCCCTTGCCCTAAGAGATACAGGATTTCTCCACCCTTGAAGTATACTGTCATGGGGATAACTACAGGCTCCATACATGCTCTTATTCTCTCCTCTAGCTCATTTTGTAATATCTGGAAACTTTTTGCTCAGTCCTAGATGATAAAATCGGGCCTCTGTAACTAGAGATCTTTTTTAATCTTTATTTAAGCACCATGATTACAAGCATGAGTGTAGTTGGGTTTCAGTCATAAACAGAAAACTTCCCCTTCACCAGTGCAAATTCCAACCACCAATGCCCCCGTCCCTCCTTCCCTACCCTTGCCTGTATTTGAAACAGGCATTCTACTTCTCTCACTCATTAAGATTGCCATGATAGTTGTTAGAGTAATTATTTCCCTCACTGCACCACTAATCTTTGTGGTGAGCTTCATATTGTGAGCCGGTCCTTCTGGCTCTTGTCTCTATTGTTTCTGGGCATTATTACAATAATGTTCTTAATTTTTTTTTAAAAATGATAGATGAGACTATTCTGTGTCTATCTCTAGCCCTCTGACTTATTTCACTAAACATAATACGCCCTGTACATTCACATATAGTAACATTTCATGATTTCATCTCTCCTGACAGCTGCATAATATTCCATTGTGTATATGTGCCACAGTTTCTATAGCCATTCATCTCTTGAAGGGCATCTTGGTTGTTCCCAGAGTCTGGGTATTGTAAACTGAACTCCCATATGATCCAGTTATACCACTCCTAGGGTTATACCCTAAGGCCTTGATGATGAACCTATGCCAGAGGTGGCAAGCGAGGCCTTGCAGCTGGCACACAGGAAAGTCTGCAATTAAGATATGCGATAAGGTGGAGGCGAGTGTGCCAGTGTTTGCTTTGCAGCTCACTTGGCAACAGGGCCGAACTAGCTTTTGGGAGGACTGGGCATTGTATAGCACTTTGGGCACTTGGACTCAAAAAGGTTAGCCATCACTACCCTAAGGACAAAAAAATGCAGGTCAAACCCTAAAGACTCTACCAAAAAGCTTCTAGAAACAATAGACTCATAGAGCAAGGTGGCAGGCTACAAAATTAACACACAGAAATCAATGGCCTTTTTATACACCAATAATGATAGGGAAGAGAAGGAAGTCAAGAAGGCAATCCCATTCACTTTAGTGCCACACAAACTCAAATATCTTGGAGTCTACTTGTCCAAAGACGTGAAAGACCTATACAAAGAAAACTATAAATCCCTGCTCCAAGAAATAAGAGAGGACACACGGAAATGGAAACACATACCCTGCTCATGGATTGGCAGGATTAACATCAATAAAATGGCAATATTCCCCAAAGCATTATACAGATTTAATGCGATCCCTTAACATACCCATGACATTCTTCAAAGAAGTGATTCAAACACTTATGAAATTCATCTGGAACAATAAACACCCTAGAATAGCTAACGCACTCCTGGGGAAAAGGCATTACTTTCTCCAACTATAAACTGTACTACAAAGCAATAGTTATCAAAACAGCATGTTATGACCCTCAGATCAGTGAAATAGGCTTGAGTTCTCAGACATTGTCCCCCAGGCATACAATTACCTAATTTTTGGTAAAGGAGCAAGAAATCCAAAGTGGAGCAGGGAAAACCTCTTCAACAAGTGGTGCTGGCAGAACTGGTTAGCCACTTTCAAAAAAGCGAACATAGACCACCCAGTTAACATCATGTACTAAGGTAAAATCCAAATGGATTAAAGACCTTGATATCAGACCTGATACCATAAGGTATATAGAACAACACATCGGTAAAACACTCCATGACATTGAGATGAAAGGCATCTTCAAGGAGGAAACTGCACTTTCCAAACAAGTGGAAGCAGAGATAAACAGATGGGATAACATTAAGCTGAGAAGCTTCTGCACCTCAAAAGAAATAGTGCCCAGAATACAAGAGCCACCCACCGAGTGGGAGAAACTATTCACCCAACCCCCATCAGATAAGGGGCTAATATCCAAAATATACAGGACACTGACAGAACTTTGCAAGAAAAACATCTAACCCCATCAAAAAATTGGGAGAAGAAATGAACAGACACTTTGATAAGAAAAAGAAATACAAATGGCTAAAAGGCACATGAAAAAATGCTCCTCGTCACTAATCATCAGGGAGATGCAAATCAAAACAACAATGAGATACCATCTCACACCACAGAGATTGGCACACATCACAAAAAACGAGAACAATCAGTGCTGGCGGGGATGTGGAGAGAAAGGAACTCTTATCCACTGCTGGTGGGAATGCCGTCTAGTCCAACCTCTATGGAAAGTGATATGGAGATTCCTCCAAAACCTGGAAATTGAGCTCCCATTCGACCCAGCTATTCCACTCCTAGGGATATACCCTAGTAACACAAGAACACAATACAAAAATCCCTTTCTCACACCTATATTTATTGCAGCACTATTCACAATAGCCAGGCTCTGGAAACAATCAAGATGCCTTCAACATATGAATGGCTAAAGAAACTGTGATACTTATACACAATGGAATAGTGTGCCGCCATCAGGAGAGATGAAGTTATGAAATTTTCCTATACATGGATGTACATGGAATCTATCATGCTGAGTGAAATAAGTCAGAGGGAGAGAGAGATGCAGAATAGTCTCACTCATCTGTGGTTTTAAGAAAAATAAAAGTCATTTTTGCAACAATCATGAGAACTTCCAGCTCACTCTATGAAGCTCACCACAAAGAGTGGTGAATGCAGTCATATAAAGAACTACACTGAGAACTACTATAACCATGTGAATGAATGAGGGAACTGGAAAGCCTGTCTAGAGTACAGGTGGGGGGTGGGGTGGGTTGGAGGGAGATTTGGGACATTGGTGGTGGGAATGTTGCACTGGTGAAGGGGGGGGTGTTCTTTACATGACTTAAACCTAATCACAATCATATTTGTAATCAAGGTGCTTAAATAAAGGTATTATAAAAATACAATTCAAAAATTATTTTCTCACACGTATATTCATTACAACACTACTTACAAAAGTCAGACTCCAATATTTAGTAAATATTTTATATATGACATAGGGACATGCTTGGAGGAAGATGTGAAACTGGGAACAATGGTTGAGGAACTGTTACACAGGTGCTGGGAAGTATATTGGAACATTTAGTGACATAAATAAATATATTATGAGCAACTTTGTAAAACATGGTGTTTAAAGAAACTGAACAATAAAAAGGAATGTCATTGGCTTAATATGAAAATAGGAAAGGATGGCACATTAACATGGTAAGCATCTGAGGAAAAAATACAGACTTTGGTTTATAGCAATCACTGTTACAAGAATCCATGAAAATGTGGCAAGTAGAATTCGGGACCTGGATGCAACCCCTTGCACTATATGACCTTGCGATCATTGCTGGATATGACACTGAAGGCCTTAGCACCACAAGAATCCCTGGTGATTCCTGAGCCCTAGCATTTAACCAATGTCCCAGTTGACCAAGTATTGCCTGTAGTGCCCCATTAAGAAGATGGAAAGAAAATGAAAGCCAATAAATGTTGCAAGTGGACTGGTTTCCAGATTCCAAGAAATCAAGAAACTACTGTTTGGGTGTTATTTGTACCTTTAATAGTATGGTTCATCTGGTGCAACTCCTCTTGGTAAAGGAAAGAAGAGTGAGATAGAAAAAATGCTGACTAAATTTTAAAATTTGGTAAGATGATGTCTGTAAAAGGCTGTTTTTCAAAGAAACAAACCAGAGGCAAACTTAAAAATAAAAACACGTAACATAAAACTGAAAGGAAATGAGTCATTGAAAAGAAGTGACATCATGTCATTAGTGAGCATCAGCTAGAGTGCCCTTAACTCTATATTCTCCTCTAAGTTGTTCACCTAGAACAAGCCCTAGCATGGCCTTCAGAGAGAAGAACACTAATCTCATCTATAATAGCCAGGCACAAAATTATTTCTCTGGAGCAGATGCCAAAGAACATTAAAAATGAGAAAAGATAATGTTATATTTTTTTTTCTGGGACATACCCAGTCATGCTCAAGGGTTACTCCTAGCCCTGTAATCAGGAATTACTCCTGGCAGCTCTGGGGGTCCTTATCAGATGTCAAGGATTGAACCTGGGTCAACAGCATGTAAAGGCAAACACCCTACCTGCTGTACTATCACTTTAATCCATAATATATATGCATGTATATATATTGTTTATTTGTTTGGGGTCACACCAGGGAGCACTCAGGGGTTACTCCTGGTTCTGTACTCAGAAATCACCCCTGGAAGGCTCATGGGACCACATGGGATGCCAGGATTCAAACCACCATCCATCTGTCAAACACCCTACTGCTGTTCTATCTCTCAGACCCGCATGATGTATTTTTAACTTGAGAGAAAGAATGAGTTTATACCAATAGAATACATATGCTTACATACATTCTGATATATAATAATTATATATTATTATATATGTTATAATATTACATATAATATAATAATAACAAAGATACAATGACCTATAAATGGTATTTAATATATATTCCAGGATGGTCAAACAGGCTGGTTAGGTAATTAGCCCTTAAAAGAGTTCTTTTATAGTCATATAAAATGTCTTTCCTAGTTAAAAAAGAATTTTAATATAAAAAATATATACACTAAAGGGCTTATTTTTTTCTCCATTTGCAAAAAATAAAAAGTTTTCAAGATAATTAAAAATATGAATATGCATCTCTGAACACATTGCTGTCCATTAGTTAATCAGTTTGGGCAGTACATTGCACAGAGGTATCCAACTCCTGCTTTCTGATATTAAGTTAGCTTTAAGCTTATTGGCTATTCCAACAACTGGAGGCAACCTAGAACCCAAACCCTGAAAAGCATTAGAAGTATTTACCACTCTTTTCCTTGATGCTTTTTCAATGGCGAGAGGTTTGGGAACTGACTTGCTAATCCAAGGATGTTTTAATGCTTGTGCTGGGGTCAGGCGGGCAGAGGGGTCCCAATGAAGACACCTTTTCAAAAACTCTATAAACAAGTTGTCATCACAGCCTTTCAGTGCTGTGGCCCAGTCTTTGCTACCTGGAGGACCCCGCTTTTTACCACTATGGGAGTAACTTCCCAAAAGCACAACTCTTTCATCTGCCTGAGTAGTCATGGAACAGTAGAGAGGTAGGCCTTCGGAGTTAATAAAGTACTTGGTACGTTTGGATTGTTCCAGGAGTTTTGATGGTGGCATCCCTAGAAGTTCCATTATACAGGCCAACTGGTCTCCTTCGTCCGCTCCTGGGAAGAGAGGCTGTCCTGTTAAAAGTTCTGCAAGGATGCAGCCAAAACTCCAAATGTCAATTGGTGTGCTGTAACTATTTCCTAAGATGATCTCTGGAGCTCTGTAGAATCTAGACTGGATATATGTATAAAGCTTCTGGTACTCAAAACAGCTAGACCCAAAGTCAATGACCTTGATTGCACTGCGGCCATGGTGTTTCAGGAGAATGTTTTCTGGCTTCAGATCACAGTGAATGATCTTATTTTTATGGAGAGCATCCAAAGACTGCAAGATCGATTGAGCAAACTTACGTACTAACTGAATGCTGAAGCCCTGAAATTTATTTTTTTTAATTAGCTCATAAAGATTCATGCTTAGCAATTCAAAGGCCATGCAGACATGGTTCCGGAATGTGAAACTTTCCAGCATGTGGATAACATTCATGCTACCAGTTTTATCTTGTTTTTTAAGATGTTCCAAAATCTGGATCTCCACAGTTGCTTGATGATGAAAACATTCTGCATTGCGCACCATCTTTATAGCCACATATTGTCGGAGTTTGTGATCATAGACCTGGGCTACCTGCCCAAAACTCCCCTTGCCAATTATTTTCAGCACCTCATATCGATAAGCTAGGTGGTCTCGATGTACATGAATATAAGCCCCATCTGCATCATCATACCCCGCATTATTGGGACCACCAACAACTCCATGCCTCTTTTTGGCACTTGGACCCACAAAGTAAATTTCTGGATAACTGAAAATTTCAAGTTTCTCATAAGCAGTGAGAAGGTGTTTATACTGCTTCAATGTTTGTTCTGGAGTAAGAGGCACCACTTTGGACGCTTTGGATGAGCTGCTGGATTGTACTGCATTCAGACTATCTGAACTTTTAGTGGGAGAACATTTTTCAGAGTCGTTTATTCTCTCTGACTGAAAAGTATCAGCTTTTGTGTTTTCAAATTCTTGAAACAGTTGCTCTACCTTCATTTCACCTCCATTAAGAAAGTTCTGAGTATGAGTTCCTGTTAGCTGTTCAGTAGTCATCTCCGCTGCTGCTGTGGAGGTGTGGTTCCTGGTGGCCCCGCATCCTTCCAGTGCCTCCTATCCACTGGGCACTTGGTTTGAGAACTGTGGTGGGCGCCTGCCTTCCTCCCACTGAAGCGGGAATGAAGGGATGACCCACGACCAGGCGCCCCTCGGGACCACTGGATCTGACTGATCCTGAGGCTCTGGCCTGGCCCGCCTCAGAGACCCAGAGTGGCTACAGGGAAGGCCTAGCAACGAGGTCGCCTGGCAACTGCAGCACGTCCCGGTAACTACAGATCTTGATATTTGCACAGGTCATAGTATAGAGCCTAGGATGGAGCTTTTCTTTACAGTTCTAGGAGTTCTGTTCCATCACTGTTGTTTTAATCAGTCTTCTGTAGTTGATGGTCTTGGATTTTGCACGGATCCTAGGGTGAAGCCTTTGGATAGAGTCTTTCAATATGTTTCCAGAAGTTCTACTCAGTTGCAGTTGTCTCAGTCAGACCTCTGGAAATAGAGATCTTGGTTGTTATACAGGTTGTAGGCCAAAGTCTAGGCTAGGGTCGTTTTTATTGGTCCTGGGATAGGTTCTGCCCACTCATGGTTGTCACAGTCACTCTTCTGTAGTTAGCAATCTTGGCTTTTGCATGGGTCAAAGGATGTCTTCTGATTTCATCTTATCATTAGGTAGTGGGGTAAGAAATATGCTCTTAGATAAAGTTGTTGCCATTTCCTCATTGTCAAGTCAGGATGTCATATCAAAACTGGCGCTTGTTGGTGTCAGAGCAGTATTAATAATATCCAGCGGGAGTTTGGTTCCTATAGCTGTTGCAGAGAATTCTGTCAATTCTATGTCTGAGATATAGGGTTGGGGATTGGACAGTCGCTGTCTAATCACATGGAGTCTAAGTTGGAACCACATGGCATATGGTCAAGATGGGAGGTGCCCCTGTATTGTGAAATGCATGAGTTATTATCCCTAGTAGATAAGAACTTGTTTCTATACATAAAATTTCCCCCTTTTCAGTATCCCTGTGCAAAAAGAAATGGTGCATTTGGGGGGTGAAAGTGTCAGGCTCCATCGTCTCTGTGCCCTGGTTTTGACCTGAGCTTTAATACCAGGCAAGACTTTTTCTTGTAGGTTTTTGTACCAAGCAGAACTAAAACAGATAAAGTTAAGGAGATTTTTTTTGTATTCTTGTTTTATTTTTCTTCCTTTTTCCCATACATATAATTGATATTTATGGCCTCTATAAGAACTCCTCCAGTTTTTTTTGCTTGTTTGATTTTCCCTCCCTTTTTTCTTTCTTTATAACAGAACCACATAACTTGAACCATCTTGTTCTTCCTCACAAATTGAGGGAGAAATAATGGAGGGTACCAAGACCAAACAGTCATATGAACGTCGAGTAGAAATAAAAAAATGATTAGACTTAAACACCAAATCCAAAGCCAATGACAACAGATTCGATACCCAATCTACAATAAGCTAGACACAGAGGGGACCAATTATACTAGCAGTCTGGGGGGAAGTAAAGGAGGGGTATATGAAATGCATGCTAGGAGTAGGGGTGGAAGGAGGACAATATTGGTGGTGTGAATGCGCCTGATTCAATGCCACTATGTACCTAAAATGTTACTGTGAAAAATTTGTAATCCACTGTGGTCAATATAAAAATTATTTTTAAAAATGGTCTTTCATCATAGAATGCCAAGGTCAAGAGCTATATCATCAAATCTAAATCAATGGGACTAGAACAAACTAAAAAGTTTCTGCATGGCAAAAGTAACATGGTCTAAAACTAGAAGACAGCTAACAGAATGGGAAATTTTTTTCACTCAGTACATCAGATAAAGGTTTGTTATCTAGCATATACAAAGCAATCTAAAGGTTAGCTTCACAAAACCTAAAGAAAAACATCGAAAATGGGAGAAGAAATGAACAGATTGGGACCAGAGCAGTAGCGTAGGGTGTTTGCCTTGCAAGGGCTGACCCTCGACCACAGGTTTGATCCCTGGCATCCCATGTGGTCCCCCTAGCCAGGAGCAATTTCTGAGTGCAAAGCTAGGAGTAACTTCTGAGTACTGCTGGATGTGGCCAAAAAAGATGAAATAAAAAACGAAATAAAGAAATGAACATATATTTCCCTAAAGACCAACAGATGGCCAACAGACACATGAAAGCATGTTCATTATCACTTATCTTTAGGGAAATACAAATCATGACAACAATGAGGAACAATTTTACACCAGTGAAGATGGCACATATCAAAAATAATGGGAACAATTTCTGTAAACTCAAAATTGAGCTCCCATATGTTCCAGCAATCCTGCTCCTGTGCATCTATCCCCAAGATAGAAAGACATTTATCTAAATATGCACACCACTATTCATTGCACTACCCAGTACAAAAGGTAAGAATTAGAATCAACCTATTTTTCAAAACATATTATTGGATCATTAAGATATGGTACATATACACAGTGGAGTACTACATAGCAGTAAGAATTTATACAATCATGCAATATTCAGCAACATGAAAGGAACTAGAAAATATTTTGTTAAATGAAGCAATCCAGAAGAAGAATAAATACAGAATGTCACTTGTATGTGATTCCTCTAAAGATACCCACACCTTTCTTCAAAGAAGTGGATCAAATACTTCTGAAATTCATTTGGAACAATAAACAAACTCAAATAGCTAAAGCACTCCTTGGGAAAAGGAATATAGGAGGCATTACTTTCACCAATTTTAAGCTGTATTACAAAGCAATAGTTATAAAACAGCATGGTATTGGAATAAACACACACCCTCAGATCAGTGGAATAGGCTAGAGTACTCAGAGAATGTTCCTCAGACATATAACCACCTATTTTTGATAAAGTAGCAAGAAATCCTAAATGGAGTAAGGAAGGCCTATTCAACAAGTGGTGTTGGCACAACTGGTTAGCCACTTGCGAAAAAGCGAACTCAGACCCCCCAGCTAACACCATGTACAAGGGTAAAATCCAAATGGATTAAAGACCTTGATATCAGATCTGAAACTATAAGGTATATAGAACAACATGTAGGTGAAACACTCCATGACATTGAGACTAAAGGCATCTTTAAGAAGGAGACAGCACTCTCCAAATAAGTGGTAGCAGAGATAAACAGATGGGACTATATTAAGCTGAGAAGCTTCTGCATCTCAAAGGAGATAGTGCCCAGAATACAAAGGCCACCCACTGAGTGGGAGTAAGTATTCACCCAATACTCATCAGATGAAGGACTAATATCCAAAATTTACAAGATAATGACAAAACTATACAAGAAAATATCTAATCCCATCAGAAAATGGGGAGAAGAAATGAACAGACACTTTGTAAAAAAAGAAAGGCAAATGGCCAAAAGGCACATGAAAAGATGCTCAACATCACTAATCGTCAGGGAGATGCAAATCAAAACTACTATGAGGTACCACCTCACACCACTGAGATTGACACACATCACAAAGAAAAAAAGGCAAACAAGCAGTGCTGGCTGGGATGTGGAGAGAAAGGAGCTCTTTTTCACTGCTGGTGGGAATGCCATCTAGTACAACCTTTATGGAAAGCGATATGGAGATTCCTTCACAAACTGGAAATTGAGCTTCCATATGATCCAGCTATAACACTCCTAGGAATATACCCGAGGAACACAAAAATACAAAACAATAATCCCTTCCTAGCCAGACTCTGGAAACAACCAAGATGCCCTTCAACAGATGAGTGGCTAAAGAAATTGTGGTACATATACACAATGGAATACTATGCAGCCGCCAGGAGAGATGAAGTCATGAAATTTTCCTATACATGGATGTATATGGAATCTATTATGCTGAGTGAAGTAAGTAGAGGGATAGAGAAAGGCAGAATGGTTTCACTCATCTATGGGTTTTGAGAAAAATGAAAGACATTTTTAATAGTATCTCAGAGACAAGAGAGATGAGGGCTGGTAAGTGCAGATCATGACATGAAGCTCACCACATAGCGTGATAAGTGCAGTTGGAGAGATTACTACACTGAAAACTATCATAACAATGTGAATGAATGAGGGAAGTGGAAAGCCTGTCTCGAGTACAGGTGTGGGGGGTGGGGAGGAGGGGGATCTGGGAAATTGGTGGGAATGTTGCACTGGTGGAGGGGGTTGTTCTTTACATGACTGTAATCATACAACTATAATCATACTTGTAATCAGGGTGTTTAAATAAAGATTAAAAAGTGATTCCATGTACATCCATGTATAGGAAAATTTCATGACTTCATCTCTCCTGACTGCTACATATTATTCCATTGTGTATATGTGAAACAGTTTCTTTAGCCACTCATCTGTTGAAGGGCACATTGGTTGTGTCCAGAGTTTGGCGACTGTAAATAGTGCTGCAATGAATACAGGTGTGAGAAAGGGATTTTTATTTGTATGTTTGTGTTCCTAGGGTATATCCCTAGAAGGGATATAGCTGGATCGTATGGGAGCTTAATTTTCAGTTTTTGTAAGAATCTCCATATTGCTTTCTATAAAGATTGAACTAGACAGCATTCCCACCAGCAATGGATAAGAGTTTCTTTCTCTCCACACTCCACCAGCACTGCATGTTCTCATTCTTTGTGATGTGCACCAATCTCTTTTGTGTGAAACGGTACCTCATAGCTGTTTTGATTTGCATCTCTCCGATGATTAATGATGTGGAGCATTTTTTCATGTGCATTTTGACCATTTGTATTTCTTCTTTGTCAAAGTGTCTGTTCATTTCTTCTCCCCATTTTTTATTGGATAAGATGTTATTTTTCTTGTAAAGTTCTGTCAATGCCTTGTATATTTTGGTTATTAGCCCCTTATCTGATGGGTATTGGGTGAATAATTTCTCCCAATCAGTAGGTGGCTCTTGTAACCTGGGCACTATTTCCTTTGAGATGCAGAAGCTTTTGAGCTTGATATATTCCCATCTTTTGATCACTGCTTCTACTTGATTGTAGAGTGCAGTGTTCTCCTTGAAGATGCCTTTAGTCTCAATGTCATGGAGTGCATAGAGTTTTTAGGGTTTTCTAAGTAGAGTATCACGTTATTTGCAAACAGTGAGTTCATGATTTCTTACTTTTCTATCTGGATTCCTTTGATATCTTTTCCCTGCCTAATCGCTATAGCAAATACTTTAAGTACTATGTTGAAGAGGAGTGGTGAGAATTGACAGCCTTGTCTTGCACCAGAATTTAGAGGGAAGGTTTTTAGTTTTTTCCATTGAGGATAACATTTGTCATTGGTTTGTGGTAGATGGCTTTAACTATATTGAGAAAGGTTACTTTCATTCCCATCTTGCTGAGAGTTTTTTCCAAGAATGGGTGTTGGACCTTATCAAATGCTTTCTCTTTGTCTACTGATATGACCATGTGATTTTTATTTTTCTTATTGTTGATGTTGTGTATTATATTGATAGATTTAAGGATGTTAAACCATCCTTGCATTTCTGGATAAACCTACTTGATCATAGTGAATGATATTCTTGATTAGGCATTGAATCCTATTTTGCAGAATTTTGTTGAGGATCTTTGCATCTATGTTCATCAGGGATTTCGGTCTGTAATTTTCTTTTGGACAGCATCTCTGGTTTGTTATCAAGGTGATGTTGGCTTTATAAAAGCTATTTGGAAGTGTTCCTGCTTTTTCAATTTCATGAAAAAGCCTGACCAGAATTGGTAGTAGTTCCTCTTGAAAGGTTTGAAAGGATTCATTAGTAAACCCATCTGGGCTGGGGCTTTTTTTTTTTTGGACAGACATTTGATTACTGTTTTAATTTCCTCAATAGTGATGGAGGTGTTTAGATATACTACATCCTTTTTACTCAACCATGAAAGGTTATGAGTCCCAAAATTTATGCATTTCTTCCAGGTTCACATGTTTAGTGGCATAGAGTTTCTCAAGGTAGTCTCTGATTTCCGTTTGAATCTCTGCAGTATCTGTAGTGATCTCCCACTTTTGATTTCTAATACAGGTTATCAACTTTCTCTCTCTTTTTCTTTGTGAGTCTTGCCAATGATCTATCAATCTTGCTTTTTTTTCTTTCAAAAAAAACCAACTTTACTTTCGTTGATCTTTCGAATTTTATTTTTGGGTTTCCACTTCACTGATTTCTGCTCTAAGCTTTGTTATTTCTTTCTGTCTCCCTATTTTTGGTTCCTTTTGTTGATTATTTTCTAATTTTATAAGCTGTGTCATTAAGCTGCTCAGATATGCCCCTTCTTCCTTCCTGATGTGTGCTTGTAAAGCTATAAATTTTCCTCTCAGTACCACTTTTGCTGTGTCCCATAGATTCTGATTGTCTTCATTCAATACCTTCATTGTCATTTGTTTCCCGAAAAGTTTTGATTTCCTCTTTGATTTCATCTTGAATCCACTGGTTGTTCAGTAGCAGGCTGTTTTATTTTCAGTTGTTAAAGTATTTCTTCTGTGTCCCTTTGTAGTTCACATCTAAGTTCAGAGCCCTGTGGTCAGCAAAGGTAGCCTGCAAAATTTCTATCTTCTTGATTTTATGGAGGTTTGTTTTTAATTAATTTTTTACTTTTAATTATTAGAACAAAGATGCAAAGAAAGAGGACAAGGTAAAGTTACAGTGGAAGGACAATCACCCATAAACAGAATACTCAGTAGTCCCGTTGCTGATATCTTAACTTTGAACCTTCAGCCAAAGAACATTAAGAAGAATAAAACGGAACCCATGTACAATTACTTTGTACCTCAAGTCCCCAGATTGTAGTATATAATATTTCTTAGCAGAACACAAAACAATCTAAAGACATAAACTTATGTAACTCTTTAAACATTGAAGGCAAAGTACTTTATTACATTTCCATGCACATGCATATTAGTTTAAGTGAACCTCAAAAGTTTAAGTGGGTTGTTTTTCTAAAGGATTAAATCAAAGGAGCACAGTAAAAAATGGTGTTAGAGTGGCAATAATTGTTTGTGTAGGTCCACCAAAATATGAGGGACATAGAAAGACCTTGGCCTAAATACAAGGAGACCCTACCCCTGAAGTTTCCTGGCCTAAGACCAACTCTAGGCTCCAGGCAAACTAGTTTGTCCAATCCAGGTCATTGTTTGTAGTGCCAATACACTTTTATTTTTTCACACAATCTCTGTTGTTGGTATCATGTTTCTGTATTAAAGATCCTGGAATCTGCATATCCTATATTGCAGTCAGGATGGTTCAGAGCATCCTCTTGTTGAACCTCACAATTAAAGGACAATGCAGAGAACCCTGTCCTGTAAGCAGGTCATTGTTGTTGTCAAATCTTCTTAGTGTTAATGGAAGTCTCTTTTGAGCAGGTTGATGTCAGAGCCATGATAAGTTCTTCCCTGGCAGAGGATTGTTTCCAGGTGTTGTTATGAAAAACCTTGAATGTTTCATAGATAGCTTCTCTGGTACAGGGGTGAATGGAGGATGCCCATTCTTTTGAGGCGTGTGCCAGGTCATTATATCAATGTTTAGGGTGGAAGGTCCCATTGCACTATGAGATTTGTGTGTTCCAATCTCTATTAGATAAGAACTTATTTATATGTATAGTATTTTCCCATTTTAATGTGCCTATGCAAACAAGGAACAATGCCACGTGGCGTTATCGGTGCAAATGGGGGCCATAAGAACAAATTCAGCAATCCCCATGATATGGTTCAATCATAAGCATTAAACTGAGGGTCTCTTCCACCAAAATTCCTTATTGAACAGCTCACAAAGAGAAGACAAGATAAAAAGTGGGTAGAATCGCCACAGTAGAAGAATATTTAGAAAGAGTTATAGCTGTTAAAGAAAATACACATAAAATATTCAAAAGACTGGGGTTCAGAGAGATAGCACAGCTGCGTTTGCCTTGCAAACAGCCGATCCAGGACCAAAGGTGGTTGGTTTGAATCCCGGTGCCCCATATGGTCCCCCGTGCCTGCCAGGAGCTATTTCTGAGCAGACAGCCAGGAGTGTCCCCTGAGCACCGCCGGGTGTGGCCCAAAAACCAAAAAAAAAAAAGGACAAATGTGTCCATTTTATGTCTTTTGAAACAGTTGGGTGTTGTTGTTAAATCCGATGTGCGACTTTGGTCTTTGATTAGAACTGTGTAGTACTGAAATTAAAAAGGGTAAATGTGGGGTACAGATGGTTGGTAGTGAGAGAGTTAAGTATTAATAATGAGCATTGTAGGAGTGTGCGAAAGGCAGAATCTGTTGGGGCAGGAGGTCAGTCTTGGTGCCTAACAAATTGAAAAACTGAGGGTAAAGAGGGTTAATTAAGAGGAAGATAACAAATCCGGATTGGTTGATGAGGGCGTACAAGGGGCTCTAGTGTGGAGGAGGGGAAATATATCAGAGGGGCTATATACATTGTATAGATGAATTGTTTATGGATTAGGCCTGGCAGTCAGAGAGGACCACTGTATAGGAAGTCACATCTACATATAAGCTAATTTTAGAGGCCTATTTGAATATTATCCTCCAAATATAGGGAATTCCATTTCAGCCCAGGTGGCCTATGGCTAGCTGTCCTTCCCGGAGCTCCCAACATACCAGTCAAAGACACCCAGAAGTCCTGACATGTTGAGTCTTCTGAGCCCAGCCCCTACCTCTGTAGTTTGTGGATGCAAAGGGGAGGAATTTCTCTCCTCCCCCCTCCCCCAAGGCCCGATTTACCAGGTGTGACTCTGAAGGCCACTCTGGCATGGGGGGATCTCAGCCCAGGGGGCCTATGGCTAGCTTCCTGCCCTGAGCCCCCAACATACCAGCTGAAGAGAAACAGAAGAACTGGCATGTGGAATCTTCTGGGTGCAGCCCTGCCTCTGTGATTATGGAGGTATGTTTTATGTGCTAGCATGTGGTCTATCCTGAAGGATGACCCACATTCATTGGAGAAGAATGTATATCCAGGTTTCTGGGGATGGTGTGTCCCATATATCTACTAGTCCTATTTTTTTCCATTTTTCTTTTCAGGGCTAGTATATTTTCGTTGCGTTTCAGTCTGGTTCACCTATCAAGTGTTGACAGGGATATGTTGAGGTCTCCCAAAATTATTGTTTTATTATTGATGTCCTCTTTTTGGTCAATAATTGTATTAGATAATTTTCTGGTCTCTCTGCATATATGTTTAGTAGTCTGATTTATTCCTGTTGTACATATCCCTTGATCAGTATGAAGTGTCCATATTTGTCCCCTACAACTTTTCTGAGTCTAAAGTTGGTGTCATCAGATATGGCCACCCCAGCTTTTTTAAGTGTGTTGTTTGCTTGGATGGTTTTCCTTCAGCCTTTGATTTTGAGTCTATGTTTGTTCTGACTATCCAGGTGTGTTTCTTGTAGGCAGCAGAAGGTTGGGTTCGTCTTTTTGATCCATTTAGCCATCCTGTGTCTCTTAATTGTTGCATTTAGTCCATTGACATTGATGGAGATGATTGTCATAGGATTTAATGTCATCTTTGTGTATAAGTTTGGTGTGTTTTTTGGTTTCTCTTGTCTTAATGTAGACGTTTCAGTTTTTCCTTTAATGCTGGTTTTGCATCTGTGAAGTTTCTGAGCTGTTGCTTATCCATAAAGCTATGTATCCTTCCTTCACACCTGAACGTTATTTGGGCTGGGTGCAGTATTCTAGGTGAAGCCTCCATTTCATTCAGTCTTATCACAATATCTTACCACTGTCTACTGACCTTGTGAGTTTCTTGTGACATGTCTGCTGTAAGTCTTAAGGATGCTCCATTGAATGTAATTTCCCTTTTTGATCTTGCTGCAATCAGTATTTTATGTCTGTGGGATTAGTCATTGAAGCAAGGATGTGTCTTGGGGTGTTTTTCTTTGGGTCTCTTCTAGCTGGTACTCTCCGGGCATGCAGGATTTGATTGCATTCAGTCTTTAGCTCTGGGAGTTTCTCTGTGACGATGTCTTTGACTGTTGATTCTTCCTGGGAATCTACTTCATGGGCTTCTGGGACTCCAATGATTTTTATGTTGCTTCTGTTGAGTTTATGAAAGACTTCTATTTTCATCTGTTCACATTCCTTGAGTACTTTTTCCATTATCTGATCATTTGCCTTAAGGTGTTTTTCCCAATCTCTTATGCTGTATGGAATTGTTCTGCATTTGATCTTCCAGTTCAATGATTCTGTCCTCAGCTGCTGTTACCCTGCTGTAGAGGCTATCCACTGAGTTTCTCAAATGTGCTACCATGTTTTTCAGATCTGTTATTTCAGTATAGCGTTTTCTGATTTCTGTCTTTGTGTTCTGTTCAGCTAGAGCTATGCTTTCTTTTATTTCCACGAAGATCTTCCATATTTCTATTCTAAACTCCTTATCTGAGAGGTTACTCAGATAGTTGGTGTTTTGGGGGGGTCATCAAAGCTATCATTTTTATTCTGTGCATGGTATTTGCCTGCAAGTTTTCCCCATTGTCAAGCTTGTAGTGTGATTTTTTTCTGCACGTTGTGGTGGAGTCCATTAGTTAGAAAGAGCATGCTGCCATGAAGCAGAGCGGGGCTGCTCTTCTGGGACCTCTAGGAGACAGGTTTTTGGCCCTTCCTAGCCCTCTGAGGAGAGCTTCGGGAGATCAGAGAAGAGAAACACACAAAGCCAACAGGTCCCCTCAGCTTCTCCCAGTCAGCAATCACACGGCAGGGCAGACTTCTCTCTATCTCTCCCTATTTAATTCTCTTTACCCTCAGTTCTTAACTCCTAAGGAATCAAAACCATTCCCTGCCCTGTAAGATGCCATCTGGCTCCTAAACTAAAAGGACACCTTCTCAGCACTACATCTCTTGCCCCTGCAAGAAGCTGTAGCCACCAATCCTGCTGAATCATTCTATGGGGTCCTTTTTCTCCCAACCCCCAATGTAGACTGTTGCATACTACCAGATTCAGCTTCAGAGGGACCCCCAGCTCTAGGACACTTCCTGATCCCTTATTGCAGCAAAGCATTTCTCTGACTCAATAAAAAAGTGTGGGACAAAAAAAATGCCCTGGATTTCATCCCGCAAGACTATCTCAAAAGACTTATTGGGGATATCTATATTTTTCATATGTCTATTTCCTTAATATTTATTAAGTGTATTTATTTCCAAAATATAATGGTAACTTCCTCCACCGCCCCTCTTTTTTTGCTTGCTTTGGTTCTTCTTAGTACAAAATTCTAGTAGAAAGGTCTTGCTCAGTATAAAAGCTTATGTCAAAACCAGGGCACAAACATTTTATAGCTTCTCATTTTTACCCCCCAAAGCAGTAATAATATAATATGGAAATGTTTTTTTCATTGATACACTAAAATGGGAAAATAGTAATTATATATACAAGTTTTTATCTACTAGGGATAAGAACCCATTAAATTTATAATACAGGTGTGCCTTCCACACTGAACATTTGTCATGAGGACACGACTTAGATCTCATATGATGAAACATTGACCACCCAATATGAACCCTGGATCCCAACCTTAGAACTGGCATAGTTCACTGAAGCAGCACCAGAAATCAAACTCCCCCGAGGGGAGTCATCAATACCTCTCTGGCACCAACTTACACCAGTGAAGTTCAAATGTCATGCTGAAGAGGATAAAACAACAACAACTTGATGTAAGAGCAGGTTGCCCTACCTCATCACCTAACAGTGAAATGGAATCAGAAGACTATCCATCCTTTGATCTGTGCAGAAACCAAGATCACTATTTACAGACGACTTACTACAACCACCATGACTGAGAAGAACTGGAACCATAAATAAAGACTCTATCATAGACTTTGTCCTAGGATCTGTGAAAAACCTAAGATTTATAATGACAGAGGACTGACTAATGAGCTAATTAGTTTCGTGGCACCATAATGGAAGCTAATGTTTTCTGACACCATAATGGAAGACCTTGGTATTTGACAATGAACATGTCTGGAGGCTGTAGTTGGTCTCATGACAGTATGCTTCAAGGGTGGAGAAACTCTGTATCTCTCTTTTTTTGGTTTTTGGGTCACACCTGGCAGCGCTCAGGGGTCATACCTGGCAGCTCTCGGGGGTTACTCCTGGCTCTATGCTCAGAAAATCGATCCTGGCAGGCTTTGGAGACCATATGGGATGTCGGGATTCGAACCACTGACCATCTGCATAGGAGGCAAATGCCTTACCTCCATGCTAGCTCTCCTGCCCCAACCCTGTATCTCTTAATCCAAGGGAATTTCCTTTCTAATTTTCCCCAATACTTACCGTGCCTATGCAAAAACTCCTTACCTCACCAGCCCCCCCTTTTTTCAGTTTCTTTTTTTTTCTTTTTCCTTCTTTTAAATTTATATTTATAACTTCTAGAGAGGGGCTCCCACCCGGCTTTCTTTTTTTTTAACAGAACATGAATCATCTTGTTCTGCTTCATATTTCTATATCTATGAGAAAAAAAGTAGATGGGCAAAGCAGTCTCATGAGCATTGAATGGAAATAGAAATGATCAGATCTAAATACCCAACCCAGGGTCAATGACAATAGAATCAAGAGACCCAAACTACAACAAGCTATACACAAAATGAACCGGTTATACTAGCAGTCCAAAGGGCTAAGGGTGGATGTATGAGATGCAAGCTGGGAACAGTGGCAGAAGGAGGTCAACACTGGTGGTGGGAATTTCCCTAATTCACTGTCACGATGTACCTGAAATATAACTGTAAGACTTGTAATTCAAGTTGGTCTCAATACAAATTTTATATAAAAATAAAAAAGATGAGTATTTCTGTATATTGACCTACATGTGCCATGTTCTTTTATGTTTGATTTTCAAATTCAAACTTCTAGTTAGTGTTCTCTTCATATTCAATGAGCTGAGCAATGAGGAAAAATGTAATTTAGATGCTAAGGAAATTTGTCTCCATGTTCTTATTTCTCCAACCTAATAATTACAGTATATTTCCCTAGCTTTTCCTCAAAATTGATATTTTTAATCCTGTTTTTCCAGTTGTTTTTGGGCAAACTAAGCATAACCCTGGATATTTGAGAGCGTTCTGTCATTTTAGGCTGAGAACCTCAGAGAAGTCCTTTTTTGATGACAAATATTGGTTTGGGAGTGGATTTGTGACATAATACTGGGTATTCTTGCATAAGAATATTTTAAGACTTTTTAGAACTACATTGATTTTATTCTTATCTTAAAATATAACTCTTAACATCACTAGAGCTATCTATCTTGGCATCAAAATGGGGAAAAAGTATGAGGATAAGGTCACATGGAAGAAAGGCCTTAGATATTCTTTTCATTGCTGATCAGCCTTGAAACCTGCATGTTGTAACACTGTACATTTTAACTGACTCTTCATTTACTTCTAACCTAAAACCACCCTAATAAAAGGAATGGAAGAGTGATTTGAGAGACGTGATTAAATTAAGACAGTATTCCACTGTTGCTTCCTTATTAACAAGAGGAGACGTCTTTGATGTAATATTCAGAGATGGATAGAAGATACTGCAGACATAATAATTTTCTTAGATCCTAGTATTCTGATGTGCCTATCTATTTTCTGCTAAAGTACTTTTTTTTTGGAAGGTGTCACACATTGTGACGCTCAGCAGTTACTCCTGGCTATGCACTCTGAAATCACTCCTGATTCAGAGGACCCTATGGGAAACTGGGGATTGAACTAAGGTCCATCCTGTATCGGACACATGCAAGGCAAACACCCTACTGCTGTGCTGTTGCCGATGGTTAGAGTCTTTAGACAGCTTCTTCTTCGTGGATTTCGAGAACCTTCCACGGGAGAGAGTGGGACACGAGTAGACCAAAGAAATGGAAATATTATTGTAGAAAAATGAATTACCACACACAATGTATGGGGACCCACGTCTATGGAGATGAGGACAAATCTATTGATTCTGCTGAGTGACTTATAAAGTGAACTCTGGAATGCAGAGTAATTTTCTTGGGGGATCAAAGAAGATGGGAGCTGGTTGAAGGAGCACAATGGAAAAAGCTAGCTAAAACCTACATATTAAAGAACCAGATACCGAGGGTGAAAAGGAGTTTGTTGTGGGTTGGTTTGTTTTGGGTAAAGCAGAGGGAGCTAGGTACTTTTTAGAGAAGTGGGAAATTCTTTGAGTAAGCAGAATAGTAATTATCAGGGAAGAGAGAAAATGTTTTAGAGTTATGGGGAAAAACTGAAAATTGCTTTCATCCTGAGCTGGGTTTTGGGAAAACCTATTCTTGGCGCCAGGGTAGCACAGATCAGAGAGAACTGGTCAGTGAAAGAACTTTTGGTGGGAGTCTGATACTGTCCTCCTTTGTTAGAAGGAGAAATACTGAGGCCTGATTTCTAATGGTCAAAAATAGAGATATAGTCACAACCAAACACTCCATGCAAAAGGGTCAACTTATTGACTTCTCTTAGGCAGGCCTTTTTAGCAAAATTCCTATTTTTCAGGAGTGCACTGCACCTAGAAGGCTTGATGAGTGCTTCTGGTTTTGTGCCCTCCGGAGTGAGATGTGATACTGTGCTATACGTACAACCCATGTTAAAGTATTGTTTTATCTGTAGGTTGACTTCTCTATAGTTGCCTGTTATTTTAGTAAGACACTTAATGTCCTTTGTATATAATTAAGTGAAACCATTGAGATATCATGCATTCTTCCTCCTAATTATTTCTTGATTAGTTTAATATTACCAAGAGGCCATATTTCCAATATTTGTTAGTTTATGAGCCTGTTTGTGTTTTTTTTTTTGTGAATGATTGATTCTTGGAACAATGAGCTTTAACTCATTGTAGGACTTTGGAAAAAGTGTCATAGAGCAGGACAGATGGTACAAATTAAGTCTTCATTTCTTTTTTAAATGTTTGGGCCACACCACATAGTGTTCAGTACTTATTCCTGTCTCTGTGCTCAGGGATCACTTCTGCCAAGGCTTGGGAACTTTATGTGATGCTGGTCATTGAACCTGGTCAGCTGGATGCAAAGCTAGCTCCCTACTCACTGTATTACTACTCTGATTCAAAATCTTTGTTCTTGATGAAGTTACATTCAAAATGTTTATTGGTACTTTGACCTCTTTAGTTCATTACTAAGCTATATTGAGTTCTGTATCATCCACTGTCACTTGTACCATAAACTCATAATTCTTGAATAACTTTTGATGTACATTTTCTTTAAAACAAATTAAAAATAAGCAAAACACTGATCAGTTTTTTCAACTGTTATTATTATTATTATTATTTTGGGGGGATTTGGGGTCACACATGGCAGCATTCAGAAGTTACTCTTGGCTCTACGTTCAGAAATCGCTCCTGGCAGGCTCGGAGGACCATATATTCTCTGTTTAGTTCTTTTGTTTTTAGTTTTCATCTTTTAGTTTCCCTTGTTGGTTTTATTCTTAACCAGACTTCAGTCTTACCTGCCTTCAGTCAGGGCTACAGCCCTACTGCTCTATTACATATCATGTCTCAAAGAACCAACGTGTTGACCCAGACATTTACAACTGGTGTCTCACACTTGAATGCGTTGTAATTAGCACATATTGCAGCACTGGCAGCAATGTGCTACACAAGTCTGTTCATTATCTGTATGTTTTTCATTATAGCAGACTCTACTGATGCTCTGTTCATATCCTTTGGCTCTCTCTATTTTGGTATGCACCAAAGACATCTAAAGAACAACTGTAGTTGTCTCCCCAAAGGTTGTTCTGGGAAAGCAGATGGGGCAAAAGAAGTGTTGCAAGTTAATGACTCATGTGAAGCTTTCATGTAATGTCTGTTGGCAGTTAGAAAATTAAAACACACTCACAAACTTCCCCTTCCTCAAGTTGAGTAACTTCTGACTCGTTTTCTACAATGATCTCAAGTGGGATTTGCTCCAGTTGTCCAGTCACTTGTTAGAGGTAGTATGCTCATGAATACAAGCCCTATCACCTTTCTTTTTTCATAGGCTCCTTTTTTCTCTCTTCTGTAGGTGTTCCTTCCACCTATAATTAGAGATATATTTATTTGTCTCTGAGTCTGATTCTGAGGGAGTGCATATCATCTTCATTGTTTTTCCAGTAAGAGTGGAATGCATTTAGGAAATAATTTTAAAATATTCTTGGTTATCATATCTCAATATGAATATTTTCGTTGGCAGATCATTTATTAATACATGTTTAAATTTGACATCTGCATTATTTTTTTATGTTGTGTGATGGTCTAAAGTTTTTTTTTTTTTTTTTTTTTTTTGGTTTTTGGGCCACACCTGGTGATGCACAGGGGTTACTCCGGCTATTCGCTCAGAAGTCGCTCCTGGCAGGCACCGGGGACCATATGGGGAACCGGGGGATCGAACCGCAGTCCGTCCTAGGTTAGCGCAGGCAAGGCAGGCACCTTACCTCCAGCGCCACCGCCTGGCCCCGGTCTAAAGTTTTTTAGTAGTGCTATTTGTATTTTCCCCTTTCCATCATCAAAATAATGTTTAAAAAAGCAGACAGATTCCTAGACTGTGGGAACTCTCTGACCACCAGGACCAGGTCAGGTGAGCCTGTGCCCCACCCCCTATCCCAGACCAAGGGAATTCTCTGACCACCTGGACCAGGTCAGGTGTGTCTTCTCCACAGTCCCTACCCCAGACCAAGGGAAAAATCTGAGCACCGGGACCAGCCAGGTGAGCTTGCACCCTACCACCTACTCCAGGCCATGGGAATTCTCTGAGCACCAGGACCAGGCAAGGTGAGCCTGTGCCCCACCCCCTACCATAGACCAAAAGAAATCTCAGAGCACTGGGACCATGCCAGGTGTGTCTGCAACCCACTCCCTACCCCAGACTGTGGGAACTCTCCTCCGGCATAAGGACCAACCACAGGCAGAACAGCAGACCATGTTATTAAACAACCAGAAATTTCAACATTCAAAGCCACTAAATGCAAAGAAATATGGGTAAACTAAGGGAGACACTAGAGGCTAGGGAATTAGAGAGAAATCCTAGCAAGTTTCCATGCCCACAAAAACACAGGAGCCCAATAGATGATGATATAAAATCGGCAATGAATGTCCTAGAAATAGAAATCAAGAAATAACTGGCCTGCGAAATCAAGAAATGTATAGATGAACAATTCAACTCAAAGAAGAACTTTTATAGAAGATGAGAGAATCCATACCAATGGAATTAAGGGAAATAAAAAAACGTGGTAGCAAGCCATAACAACTGAACTACGGGGCCCGGGAGAAAGCATGGAGGCAAGGCGTTTGCCTTTCATGCAAAAGGTCATCGGTTCAAATCCTGGTGCCCCATATGGTCCCCAGTGCCTGCCAGGAGCAATTTCTGAGCATGGAGCCAGGAGTAACCCCTGAGCACTGCCGGGTGTGACCCCCCCAAAAAAAAAACCAAAAAAATCAAAACAAAAAAAAATACCTGAATTACAAAATTGAAAGATTGCATAGAGGAACTTAAAAAATAACTACAAATCAACAATGAAAAGGAAGTCAATAAGGAAACATGAGACAAAATATTGGAAGAAAATGTCAGGTACCTAATGAATAAAGACAGAAGAAATAACCTACAAATTGTAGGAATAACAGAAGGGGAAAAAAAAGGGAAAGGGAAAGAACAAGTAGTGAAGGAATTAATAGCAGAATATTTTCCCACCCTCTGAAAAGAGATACATGTACACATCCAGGAGACAAGAAGAGTCCCTAATAAAACAGATTATAAAAGGCCAACACCAAGAAATATAGTTATCCAAATGGCAAACAACAAAGAGAAATATGAATTCCTTAAAGCTATAAGGGGAAAAAACCTCGAGTACAAGGAAGGAGCATAAGAATCAAACCAGATCTCCCATTTGAAACAATTCAAGCAAGAAGACAGTGGAATGACATATTTAAACTACTGAATGAAAGAAACCTCCAAACTAGAGTAAACTATCCAGAAGATCTCTCATTTATATAGGGGGGGGGGAGAACTAAAATCATTCTTAGGCAAAAAGAACTCGTACTATTTGCACTAAGCAAACCAACTCTAAATGAACCACTCAAAGGTGTATTACATAATCCAAACTCCCACTTGCAACAACAACTACTCTACTCAATAAAATAGCACAACAACCTGCTCTGTCAATAATCTCCATAAATGTTAATGGACTAAATTCCAGCATTAAAAGACAGAGTAGAGGATTGGATTAGAAAACAAAAACCAGATATCTGCTGCCTTCGGGAAACGCACCTAAAAGAACAGGATAGGCACAAACATAAAAATAAAAGGATGGAATTCAATTATTCAAGTCAGTGTAAAACAGAATAAAGCTGGACAGCCATTCTCATATCAGACCAAATTGCATTCAACCTCAAGAAAGTACTCAGAGACAAAGAAGGTCACTACTTACTGATCAGGGGAGCATTAGATAAAGTTGTATTAACTCTGATCAACATTTATGCAACAAATTTAGAGCCAGCAAAATATGTAAGGTATTTTCTTACAAACCTAGAGAAACATATG
>PVKC010009837.1:0-26349 GCA_004027635.1 Crocidura indochinensis | reverse complement strand
CAAAAAAAAAAAAAAAAAAAAGAAAAAAGAGAGAGTTTGCTTGAATGATTATTCTCCAACATTTGACTTTGGTTCTATTTCTGTTTCGTTTTTTGTTTTCTTTTTTTGGTTTTTGGGTCACACCCAGCAGTGGGTTATTCCTCTCTCCACGCTTAGAAATCATTCCTGGCAGACTCGGGGGACCATATAGGGTGCTGGAATTCGAACCAATGACCTTCTGCATGAAAGGCAAAAACCTTACCTCCATGCTATCTCTCTGATTACTTAGATGTGTTATGTGTTTCTTGTAGGTAGCCAAATGTTGGATTCAACCTTCTGATCCATTTTTATTCTTTTTCTTTTTTTTTTCTTTTTGGTTTTTGGGTCACACCCGGCAGTGCTCAGGGGTTACTCCTGGCTCCATGCTCAGAAATTGCTCCTGGCAGGCACGGGGGACCATATGGGGCACCGGGATTCGAACCGATGACCTTCTGCATGAAAGGCAAACGCCTTACCTCCATGCTATCTCCTGGGCCCCCTTCTGACCGATTTTTGCCACTATGTATCTCTTAATTGGTGCATTTAATCAATTGACATTGAGAGAGATGATTCTTTTTCTTTTTCTTTTTTGGGCCACACCCGTTTGATACTCAGGAGTTACTCCTGGCTAAGCACTCAGAAATTGCCCCTGGCTTGGGGGATGCCGGGGGATCGAACTGTGGTACTTCCTTGGCTAGCGCTTGCAAGGTAGACACCTTACCTCTAGCACCACCTCGCCTGCCCCGAGAGAGATGATTCTTATGGGATTTATTGTCATCATCCTGTAGTAGTTTGGTGTGTTTGTTGAGTCTGCCTTTTCCTAAATTAGACCCTTCAGTTCTACTTTTAAAGTTTGGTTTTTGAGTCTGTTAAGTTACTAAGTTGTTCTTTTTGTGTGAAACTGTATTATCATTCCTTCAAACTGGAATATAAGTCTAGTTAGGTGAAGTTTTCTTGGTGAAGCATTCATTTCACTGAATTTATCACTATTTTGCACCACTGCATGTGGGCCTGGAGGTTTGCTTGTAATACATCTGCTGTAGATAATACATTTGCCTCTTTGTATGTAATTTTTCTTTATGATTTTGCTACTTTCAGTATTCTATCTCTATTTTTGGTTTTCATCATTGTGACCAGGATGTACCTTTTTATTTTTAAATTAAGCTGTCTTTTAGCTGACACACTTTGGACATCCAGCATATCATTATATCTGAGAGCTTCTCATCAATAATGTCCTTGGGTTCTTCAAGAGTTTTTGGTTTGACCCAATAATTCTTGGATTCTAAGAATCCATGAATCTAAGAATGAATTCATCATTGGATTCTTTATGGGGATTTCCTTGGGTTTCTGGGACTCCAATGATTTTTATCTTTATATTGAATTCATCTGATAGTTCTATTGTACTCTGTTCACTTGCTTTGAGATTTTTTTATCTTCTGTTAATTTATTTTAAGGGTCTTTTTCAACCTCCTCTATTGTATGAATGATTTTGTAGTTTACCTTCCATTTCACTGCTTCTGTCCTCAGCATTGTGTGCAGGGCTCACTGTTCCATTCACCTCACTAAGCTAGTCTCTCCGCTTTTTGAATTTTTGACTAAACTTTTGTTTCAGATTTTCTGTTGTAACTCCAAAATGCAATAAATGTGGAGTCAATACTTCCATTTAACAACAAAAGCAAATATCTGTGCAAACAAACTTCAATTGTTTATCTTGTATACATCATATATTAAGATACTGAGGCAAACTACAAATTTATATTTGGAGAAAATAATAAAGCTACAAACTTTAGATAATTATATCAAGTAAATAATACATTTTGATATAGTTAAGATAAATTACTGAGCTTTAAAAAAGATGAATAAAATTTCTCAGGTTAAATAGAGAAAAGAGAGTATAAATATTTTAATTTTAATAGATACACACACTTATGGGAAAATATCACTTCAAACTAATTGTGAAATCAATTAAGAATATATATTCAAATAATTTACTAACAAAGATTCACAAAAATAAATGTGACTTTTAAAGAAAGAAATATGGTGCAGTCAATTAATGCAGAGTCACGAGTAATCTCTGCACACTTCTTGATAGACATACACACACAAACCAAATAGAAGTCATCAAAATCTATAAAAACTATAGAAATAGGGGGGCCGGGCGGTGGCGCTGGAGATAAGGTGCCTGCGCTAACCTAGGACGGACCACGGTTCCCCATATGGTCCCCCGTGCCTGCCAGGAGCGACCTCTGAGCGAATAGCCAGGAGTAACCCCTGAGTGTCACCAGGTGTGCCCCCCCCAAAAAAAACTATAGAAATAGAAAACCATTAACCTTACATATCATATATATATGTATATATATATATATATATACATATATATATATGTATGTTTGTGTATGCCAGGTTGAAAACCTTGATTCCCTCATTGTTTGCTTTTAATTATAAATATGTACAATGAAGCACTTGTAAGTTTTTTTCTTACATCTTTCTAAAGACAGGAAATATTCACAATTAAATACCTATTACACATAATATAATTGAAATTTATTCTCTCTTAAGGTATACAAAAATGGTTTAAAATCATCAGAAAAATTATTAGGACATCAGAAAAGTTTTCAAACAGCAAGTAAAAACTAGTTATTTTTAAAAGCAAGAATGGATTCACTTGAACACTTGGTGACAAAAGTGACATAAAATATATAAACTTTAAAATAATAATATATATTTACATTGACTAGACTGACTATTAAGTTAGTTTGGAAAGACTATTAACATTTTTGGGGCCCGGGAGATAGCATGGAGGTAAGGTGTTTGCCTTT
The DNA here is from genome assembly GCA_004027635.1 of Crocidura indochinensis. NCBI lineage: Eukaryota > Metazoa > Chordata > Mammalia > Eulipotyphla > Soricidae > Crocidura > Crocidura indochinensis. The sequence continues at coordinate 23,512 of PVKC010009837.1, read as the reverse complement.
CATGCAAAAGGTCATCGGTTCGAATCCCAGTGCCCCATATGGTCCCCGTGCCTCCCAGGAGCAATTTCTGAGCATGGAGCCAGGAGTAACCCCTGAGCACTGCTGGGTGTGACCCCCCCCCACAAAAAAAAAGACTATTAACATTTTCCTTTGTTTTTATTTTTTCTTATGTTATTTATATTAAGACATCATAATTTATTATCCTTATCATAATAAAATTATTCTAGTCACATGATGGTCTAGCAAGAAGTCTTTCTTTCCTCTTTCCACCAAGATATCCATATTTCCTTCAATCCACTCCACTCTGTTCCATTGAAAGGCATGTAACAATTTTTTTCATTTACTTTTTCCAACAAAATTAAGGAATTGCAAATGGAATGATCAGAAAATAAATAAATAAAAGTAAATTTATGATGCCTTATTTCTAGTCAATAATGAAAATTGTTTTAATCAATATAAATAAGATTTAAATGTATTATTGAAACAGTATGAATTCCCTTAGCAAGCTAGGAGTAAACTACCCTTCTTAGTCTAGAAGAGAGAACCACGTGTACTATTGTAATATAAAAATCCACTAGTTGTGTGCTTGCTTTGGCAGCACATATACTAAAAACATCCATGTGTTGTGATAGTCATTCAGGCACTGTAGTTTAAACTCCACGCAGTCGGGTCTGAAGAAGCATGGTGACAGCAGAGAAATAATAAGCCACAGCAGTAAGGACAGAGTCATGGAGCCAATCTGTGCTTGGTAGTATCCCTGAGCACCAGGCCCAAACTTATTTTTCTTTATTATTCCAATATCCATCCCCCAGAAGGATGAAGTTTGAGAGTAAAACAAAAGTACCTATCCAGTGTCTTTTACATATCAAAGGAAGAGGTTTAAGGAAGGAGGAAATTGGGGAAACATCTTTATTTGGGGTTGAAATTGCCTGTCATCCAGACTCAATGTACATTTTGGGAAATTTGTCCTATTTTTTCGAGAAATTCATTTAATGGTTCTTACATAATTTGTTTCAAGGCAATGAATTATTTAAATTGTTGCCTGTCCATAAAGCTCTGTAGCATTTCTTCAAACCTCAATTATGATCTAGCTAGATAGAGTATAATGCAGTGGGATGTTCATTTGTATACTTTTCTGGATTTGTATACTTTGTTCCCATATTTTCCTGAATGTAAGAATTCCATCTCATGGACTTTTATTTGCAAGCTATTTTTTTTTTTTGTCTTGTTGCATTCTTGTATGTCTCTACTGTTTGCGCATTTTGAGTAAAAAATGTGTCTGAGTTTTCTTTGTTGAATCTATTGTCACAGGCACTCTTCTGATATTCCAGATCTCAGTGCTTATAATCCTCAACTCTGAGGAATTCTCATGATGATTTAATTATTATTTATTCATAACATTTGCCTTCTTGTTATTAAGAGATTTCAATGATTTTATATTTAATCCTGTATTTCTTTTCAGAATATGTCTCACCTCCTTTTTTCTAGAGGTTTTCTTTCGTTTTGTCATATTGTGGCTTCTTTATTTTTCACTCAGCTTCTATTATTCTGCTATTCTACTATTCTCTGACCATTATCTGGCAAAGAATGATCTGGTTTACATTATCAGTAAGCACAGAGAAGACTGGACCCCCTAACAATAGAGAAACTCTAGTAGGAACAAAGACCAGGAAAGGAATATGAATAACTAGCTGGCTGTAAAAACCCAAGTGGGACAAATATTGAGAAACACTATAAAAGTCAACTTAGTACAGGGAAAGCTGTGCATATATTGATGGGGTACAGGGTGACCAAACATATGTCATCCATGCTTTCTCATTTGGGAGGTGTACTTCCAAAAATCATGCTGGGTGATTTACTGGGGCTCCTCCTCTTTTGGAAAAGCCCACACTCACTTTTGAGTGTGTTACTCTCCCCTTATCCTCTCCCATCCCTACTTTCAAATAAAATCTGTTTTCACTTCATTCCTCATTTTCTCATAAAATCATTGTATGTAAGGGACAGCAATGAACCCTAAAGTCGTAGATAAGGATAAGGACGCACTTTGATTTCTTTGCCAGAGCAAGGTCCAAGGTCCTAGATTCCTCCTTTGATATAGGAAAGTAGTCATTGAATCAGAACTAAGTGAAAACTCAGTTTTGATCCTCAGCACTAAATATGTTCCTGAGTACTGCCAGGAGTTAGTTGTCCTTGAGTACAAACTAGGAGTAAGTCTTGCTTATAGGTGGGTATAACACTAAAATTAAACAAAAGCAAAGTGTAAGTTATTGGAACTTTACTTTTTCTTAGAAATAAAAATTCAGTGAAAAATTAAGGTAGGGTCTTCTGCCTGCTTGTCTACCTCTCCAGGTGAGGCTTACCTTTTACTGACATTACAGAGCCTAAGACAAACCCCCTTCACCTACTAATGTGAGTCCTAATAGTTTATTTCTAAATAATTAGAAATTCATTTACAAATAGACAATAAAGAAGTTGGCTTTCTACATCTCTCACTGTAAGTTTCAATGCTACGTTTATTTAGATAAGGTTAAAACTGCAATCAAGGTTATGAAGGTTAAATTATTTTTGAACGATACGGAGATAATCATTTAAGTTTGCTAAATAATCTTAAATTTAAGAGAAAATTCAGACAGTATATTGCTAAAGATACTCTATCAAGTTTTTAAGGACTTTTAAAATGATGTTTTAAACTGAAGTGCGTTATTACTTTTTTTTGGGGGGGGGGGCATACCCTGATGTGCTCAGTAGTTACTCCTGGCTCTGCACTCAGAAATTACTCCTGGCAGGCTCAGGGTAAAATGGAATGCTGGGGGTTGAACATGGGTCAGGTGCATGCAACGCAAATTCCCTACTCACTGAGCCATCATTCCAGCCCTTAGGAAGTGCAATATCACTTTTGAAGATTTGTGACACATAGAGAAAAATCTTGGAAGACTGAATTTTGATCATTTTATTTTGAATTTTGATAATTTGATAAAGTCATAGTCAGTTGATATTGAAATTCATTTCACTAGTGTTTTGATGATACATTTGTATATCAGAGAGTTATGTGAATGTCACATTATTTTCAAAATCTGAACATTGAAAATTTATTTTTAGTTAATTATACATATGATAATATGTCTTATATGCATCACCATATCATTTAAGATGTTACACATTCTTCATGTCTTACTTAATGCGGAGTTACAATTACCTCTGATTTAGATTTTATGCTTTGTTTACCAAACACATGTTAGTTGTTACATTTTTGGGAAAAAAATCATGCCAATTATCTTTAAAAGGCTGTAATGTATACATAGCATTAGAAAGACATTTCTGTGTTTTGAGATTAATTATAGAGTAGTAAGAGATTTTTGCAGAAACTCATTAAGTGTACAAGTGAGAAAATGAGGAGGAGATGCATGAGCAAGGCGTGAATGAATGAGACAATAAATCAAAAAGGTTTCAATGTCTGCCAAGGAAACAACCAACAGAATGAGGAGTAAGTGGTATAATGGTTTTATTTAGGTAAAAAGCAATTGTGAGCTCAGAGACAAGGACAGTTACATAAGAATAACTCACTTTTCTAGTTTTTTTTTTAAATAGACTGAAAATAGTTGTGCCTTTTTGTCTATTTACTGATGATGCCCATTATAATTTTTAAAAATAAAACTTAATTTATTTCAACTAACAGCCTCAGAGTCTCCATTCCAGATTTTACCAATTTTAGGTTTATAATTACACTCAACCATTGAAGAATTTAAAACTTGGCCCATTATAAGGGGAAATAAGTCTCTTTTCTATGAAACTGTCTGTAAAAACTGGATCTTGCCCAAGCCACAGGAACTTTAAACAGTCTGCTAGTTTAGTTGGCACAGACAGGTTTAAGCACAGAGGAAGATGAAAGCTACCACCAGGCTTTTAATTTTGCAGGTTGCAGAAATATTTGATGTTTTATGTCTTATTTTTTTCAGAGAGGGTTTTCAAATGTATACTGGAAAAATAATAAAAATGCATAATATGTATGTACATAAAATAGGGGAAAGAGAAAATCATCTGAAAACCAGATACATTATTTTCAGAGAATTTAGCTTTAGTTAACTTTAGATTATCAGACTGGTTGAGACACAGTTCTGATTTTGCACTTTTTTTTAACCATGTTTTTTCCCCCACATTTGGGGTATTACTAATTTTGCTCACAGACCATGTAGTGCTGGCTCAGTAATGAATGCAAGCTTCCTACATGCAAAGCTTTTCGAAATACTTGTCAGATAGTTCTTGAATAAAATGTATAAATAATGTGTTACGACAATGTTAAAATAATGTGAATGATAATGTATTAAAGAAAAACTGGGTAAGTAAAGAAACACTAATGATTTTTTGTTGCAGATAGTTTTGTTCAGTTATATATATATATATATATATATATATATACATATTTATAAACAACCATATAGTTTAGCTTTGAAGTTCTCAATAGAATATAAAATATACTTTGATTTAACTTTGAAATAATTCATGATACACAGACTTGGAAAATATTGTTGTATATTGTTGTATAAGAAAGAACAAACTATAATATACTAGCTATTCCTACAAAGTTCAGATCATTTTTATGATTATTTTGTAGAGCACAAGCATCAAGTGACTAAATGTTAGTAAATATACATTTTATTTTCTTGAAGTTTAAAGAAAGACAAAACAAACTTTAATTGAAATCCTACTTCATTCCAACAAATAAATATGTATGGTAATTCAACCAAACTTTCACATTCCTTTTATAATTCTTCTTTCGTAATACTATTTTCCAAAATAAGGCTGATTTTTATTGGACATATGTAACCTGTCAGTTATCTTTCTTTCAACTAATATCATCCTATCAAGGCGAAAGTAGGAAAATATATTAATTCCAAATTTTACTGATGTGAATAATAACTTCTCATTAGTTTGTTAAAGTAGACTACAAGTAGGTTGATGTAGCAGGCTATTTGAAGTCACCTTACTAATATGCCCTAAATAAAAAAAATAGTAAGAATTAATCAGATCTCAGTATTTATATATAATTACATTTAATTGTAGAATACATTTTCCTACTTCACATTGTTGGGGGCTAGAAAGATCATATGGTGTTTAAGGCACTTGTCTTGAGTGTTGCAGAGTGCAGTTCAATGTCTGGCACTGCATTTTATCCCCTGAGCACTGTCAGAAGTGAACCCTGAGCACAGAGCAAGCTTTAGGCCCTAAGAACTGCTGACAAAAAACATGCTAATGTTTTTTTTAATTATATAATAAAAGCATGCATGCATTTTCAGAAAATAATTAAGTAAATGATATATATGATATTTTATTATGAAAAACTAAATGCCTTCAATATGGCTAGAAAATCAGATATGTAAAATATTGATAAAACAGTGTTTAGAGGTTTCTTGTCAATTTTAAAGAACATTAAAATAATCTGGAGACAATCTAATCACTTTTCAGTATATGTGTTCCTTCTTTTTATGTGTGTGTTTTGTTTCTACACTTATTCTCTTTCAGTTCCCTTCCAAGTTTGTTGTATCTTAAATTTTTATTAGTGGTGCTGGAGTGATGGGGCAAGCAGTAAGGCAAATGATTTCTATAAATAAGCATAATTTTATATACTTTTATAATGTTTTACAACATTATTTTTCACTACAATATTATTTTAATAATAGCTAAAATAGCAGCTATAATTAAAAAAAGACTTATTAATAACCTCATCTCCTTTTCAAACTTTTCCTACCATTTCTTCTTGCTCTGACACCTTTTTTTCTGATGGTTTTGTCTTGGCTGCAGTAGTTTGGAGCAAGAGTGGCTGAAATCTTCGGAAGTAGAGTTAAAAACTAGAAAACCACACTATTTACAAAAGGAAAAAGAAAGGGAAACGTGAAATTGGCCACTGTACACATTCAACCCACTCCTTTAAAAGGAAAATAATGCTAACAGTTACATTCCGCTGTGTATCTGGTGAGTTGTAAAGTGAAGCAGAAGAAAAGAGGAAGGAAGGGTGTTCCAGTGACCTGAATAAAATTACTGGATCACAGAAGAATATATTTCTCTAAGTTATTGTTAAGGAAGAAAACAATTACCATTCAAAAGAAGTATAAAACTCACTTGGATATTATGAAACATCATAAAATAAAGGAGTAATTATTAACCTTGATGTGATCATTATATTATTTGTTTATAATTTGTTTAAATAGAATAAATATTTTAAGCCTTTCTTGTTGTATACTATAACAATTGTTGATGAGATTTTTATTGAATTATGGTTAGTTAATATTGTGAAACTAAAAGCTAAAAAAGAGCATTCAGTATATAATATTATTCACTTTCTACACACAGAATAAATATCAGCATTGGCATACAGTAGTCAATAACTTAGTAATACTCTAAGACTACCCAGAAGGAAAGAAAAAAACCTAAAATAATATTTTTGTTTTCCAAAATGTGGGCTGTCATCCCTTCACTGTCTATCCTCACATCCCAGGATAGTGGGAGTGTGCATCAATGGTAATAGAGAAAAACCACAAAATTAATAAGCTTCACAAAGGGCTTTTCTGAATACTTAGAGGTTTTTCAAAAGGAAGCATGTTGGCTTGTATCCTTGGCTAAATACTTGGGGATGGAATTAAAGGTATTTTAAAAAACAGAAACTGTTCAAAAATTTCAGGGGGTGGGGATATTGTGTCAAAGGCTGACTTTGTTTTAAACTATGCTTCCATTAAACCTTTTGGTGGATGAGTTAATATAATGATATTAGGAAATATGTTCTAAAAATAGTTGCAAGATTGAATTCAGGTTTTAGATGACTTATTACTTTTTGAATATATTTTATGTCCTAATTTATTCTAGAAGGAATAGTTAGAGAAATAATATGACCTGGATTGAAAACTGAATATAAATGCACTTAATTATATAGGAAAATAGTAATTCTTGTATCACTATATTTCAATTGCATTTATTTTTTAATTGTATTTATATTAATATTTTATAGCACCTAAAATATTTTCCAAATATTTATAGTTGTCACATATTAAACAAATAGGTTGTGAAAATGTTTCTGTAAAATCAGAGAATACTTTTGATACTAAATTTCTTTTAAAAATAATAGGTCACAAATAAATCTAGTTTCTTTGAAATTAAAGCTAATATGTAAAGAAATAGATTGGTTTATGTCTCCTGTAGCAATTAGTACATGAAAAAGAATAACTATTTTTTCAAAATATTTTTTCTATTTTAACCTTTTATTCCAGTTTTTTTTCTATCTATGAAATTAATTGTACTTTCAAACAACTAGAAATGAATTTGTTCCTTTTTTACTAGTTAAATAAAATAATCTAATAATTTCTTTGTGTTTACATAGCTAATTTACTCAGTTTTAATGACACCAATTCTTAGATACTTTTATAGCCTGTCCCTACAATCTTCCAAACTATTAAATAAATCCTCAATAAATTGTCTGACATTTTCAAGTGGTAAAAATAGTTGAAATAGTTTCCTAAATCCTGTGCCCTGTCCTATTTTATTTCACATCTGTGTTTTCAATTAACTAATACAATTTCTTTATTATTATTCAAATATAGATTTAGCAAATATTTTCCTCCAGGATATATTAGATATAATTATTTTATCTCCAGATTATTTTGATTTTTTCTAATTGATTTTTATTTTTCTAAAGCAAAATAATTTTGAGATCATTCAGAAACAGTCTAAATTGAAGTCATGTATGTATATATATTATTTTAAAATAAATTTTGATACTTATAAAAATCCTGTACACAGTTGACCCAATGGATAAATCAAAAGCCAAGAAAGAGTGACTGATGGAACTGGAGAGATAGCATGGAGGTAAGGCGTTTGCCTTCCATGCAGAAGGTCAGTGGTTCAAATCCCAGCATCCCATATGGTCCCCTGAGCCTGCCAGGAGCAATTTCTGAGCATAGAGCCAGGAGTAACCCCTATGCACTGCCGGGCATGACCCAAAAACCAAACCAAAAAAAAAAAAAAAAAAAGAAAGAAAGAAAGAGTGGCTGAGGGTATTATTCAAGTGAAAGAATGCAAGTATGAGATCTGAAGTTAGGTCCCTGCCTCAGATGAACCCTAGTTCATAATGAGAATCATCCCAAATAATGAAGAATATAAAATCCAAAATCAAATGTACATTTATTTTCAGTAATGCTAGAAAATAAATTATATTGGAAATTTTATAACATTATTGTGTCTGCTTTTATTCACTACTTAATGTACTTCCAATATGCATTTTAAAAAAATGCATTTACAAGACTCCTTCATAGTAAGAACTCCTCTTCTCCTCCCCTTTTCTTTATTATTATTTTTCTGCTGTGCTATCTAGACTTAACATGCTGTAATGGCTTCATATAGTTGGTTAAGTATGCTAGAGATGGTAGACATTGCATGTGTGATCACCACACCAATGCTGCCAAGATTTCACTTGGCAATATGAGGAAGTGTAAGGATTAAAACTTGTGGTCTCACATATGCATGGAAGATACTCTACTGAAGAATAATATCCTTGACCCTAATATATCACCATTTAAATATACATTAATATAAATTACATTGGTTTAACATATTAAATAGGCTTCAATTATACTACTGGAATTTTACATTATTATCTTCACAAAGGTCTGGTTTTCACCTAACATCATATAGTTTACACTTTACCCAATTTACTCATCCCTTACCCAAATTGCCAACCATACTCTTATGTAATATATTCATATGTAATACCACACATACAGAAAATATTCACATTAAAACCTGTGAGAAACTACTAACTGTAAATTTCAAACATAGTTATTAAAAGAATATCAAAGATAGAGATTCTTGCTGTAGGCAGTCATAAGTGGGATTTCAATAAATTCACTTTAGGGAGAATGGGTTGCACCATGGCAAAATATGAAATATGAAATAATGAGACCACACAAAATACATTGTATGGGGACCCCCCGTCTGCAATAGACATGAGACAATTTTAATCTCCATGCTGGGGGTATATAAATGGTAAAAGAGGAAGTCATATCATGAAGGGAATGCCCATATTTTTTTTTTCAAAATACAGAAACTGTCAATGTACATTGTTTGATTTTAAAACAAATACACATGGCTTTGGGTGATTTGTAATCTTAGAATAGAATAAGTTTCAGTTAGGAGTCAGAGAATAAAAAGAAGGCTAATTTCTTACATATCAAAGTAATTCCTGGCCCTAGGTGTCATTATGGATGTAAATTAAGGGATAGCAGGAATCCTGGTTTCCTTCCTAATAACAAATATCCTTAATCTGAGGGAATAGTTTTCTAGCTAGGGACTAAGGCCAGCTTCCTATGGTCTGATAATAGAAAGAGATAAAACTTATGAAAGGGATACAGAATTATACCTAGTAAATAGCCTAATTCTACACTGGCCAAACCCGCTTGTTAGCAGGTATTCAATGTGACAGGGAAAGTCCTTGAGTCAAAGTCTTCCTGCTTTAGTGCTCAAAGACAAGGAAAGAAGACATTGTCTTGAAGATGCTATGTTTTAACTTGGCCTTTATAAATAAATACGCTGACAGAAAGAGACCAAGTCTGTCTTATTTGGCATGGAAATTTCTCTGGGAAAAGGAATTTGATAGAGGTCCTATTTTGCCTGAGATTTTACAAAGGAGAGATAGCCAAATAATGACCGAAAATGTAATGCTAAGCATCTCTTCAGAAATTCCTTTACCATCCACGCAGGGGAAAAAGGCTTACACAGTGGGCCTTTTGAAGAACCCAGTGGGGGTTATTTCAGTTCTCCCCACCAGGAAAATATGAGGATATATCTGGTGGGCTGAGCTCCCCTAAAAGTTTATGTATGCTGTAGCAGATTCATATTAAAAGATTAAAGATTATAAGTCAAAGCAAAAAATACTGAAAATGATGAAGGCAAAAAATAAAAATGATTAGTATAGTTGAATCATTCCCTTTTATATTTGCATAATGGCTGCTTTTCAAAGGTGTACAGGGTGGAATAGGGCACAGAGGCAAAAACGCTTCTGTTTTCCTTCTGTCCTCAAAATTTAGAAATTCAAGGCAGCCAATAATGGACATGAAAGTCATACAAGAATTGTAGTAGTAATAGGAAAAATGAGTATTCATTCAAGCAGAAGAAACTATGCATGAATGTTTATCTTGGTTTTGCTTTTCCTTTGGACTATTCAACATAGGCTTTCTGTCTAGAAGTTTTAATATAGTTGATTATAAGAACTTTACTTTCTGTTAGAGTAATAGGTGATGCTTTTGATATAAAAGCTCCATTTAGTCCTTGACTCAATCTGCTTATGTAACTTAAATATTTTTAGTGTTGAAGAGTTCAAAGAAGCTAATGTGTTGTATTTCAGAATGACAAATAGAACACACTAAAAACAGCGTTAGAATGTTTTCCTAAGCAAGTTTCAGGGAAATGTGTGGTGCTCTGAATGGAACTCCACATAGCATTTTGGCCATCGAGCATTTCCTTCCTTCTGCCCAGGCCTGAATGAGTCATTGTGCCTGACCTTCCCTGCTCCCCAATAGGTCTGGACTCAATCGTGAGCAAGCAAAAAGCAGAAGTTGAAATTATATGTGACTTCTAAGTGAAAGTAAGGAAAATTCCTTTTGATATTTTATTGATGAGCAAAGACCAAATGAAGGTGCCTCCTCCTCCAAATAACAACGTTGTAACATGGCTCTCACCTTGAATATTAGCCAAGGAATTCCAACTATGAGTTGTCAAGAGAACAAATGAAGAGACTTGTAGAATTAATTCATTTTATGGAATATATTTAGAGGCATATTTAATAAATGCTTACTGTTACCGGGAAACCATTTGAGATTTTTATAACATCTCAGTAGCTTTTTATTTGTTATAGAGCATTTAATTTATGAAATTCTTATTAGGATAAAATACTAAGTCCTATTCATTCATTTGTTGATGTGATCATGTGTGACAGAGCAAATCTCCAGATGAAGTATATTTTCTAGTATTTTGAAGAACATACATATCAGTTTCCAAAATAGGATGGACTAGATCCCATCTGGAGTGAAGAAGTTTCTTCATCAGATCCATGACAGCACTGCTTGTTGCTGTCTGAGTTTGAATAGTCCTTGCATTGAATCTATATTATTATTTTGATAAGATCATAATTTTCAGAATATTGATTTTTTTAATTCATGAGTATGGAACACTTTTCCTATTCCCTTACTTCTTAATTTCTTTCTTAAATGTTTGAAGTTCTTTTGAAACTCTTTTACAGATTTTTAAAAACAAACTTCTTTTTTAAGTTGATTCCTAGGTAGTTGATGGTCTTTGGCACTATTTTATATGGCTCAGAATCATTGATCTCTTTGTCTTCATTATCTGTATAAAGGAATGCAACTTATTTTTGTACATTGACTTTGTAGCCGTCCACTCTGTAGTATTTTTTCATTGTTTCTAGGAGCTTATTTTGTGGACTTTTTAGGGGTTTTTGATGTGTATCATAATATCTGCAAATAAAGACAATTTGACATTCTCTTTGGCAATATGCATTCCTTTGCTTTTCTTCTCTTGCCTAATTGCTATATCTAGGACTTTTAACTATATGTTGGAAAACAGTGAGTCTTGAACATCTTTACCTAGTGCCTGAACTTAGTGAAAACTTTTTCAGTTTTTCATCATTAAGAATAATGTTGTCATTGTTCTTTTTATAGAGAGTTGTTACTATCTTGATGAAGGTTACTTCCATACCTATCTTTTTGAGGGTTTTAATCATAAATGGTTTTTGTATCTTGTCAAATGCTTTTTTCTTCATCACTTGATATAATCATATGATTTTATCACTATTTACTATATGGTATATGATATTGATTGGTTAGCATATATTAAACTATGCTTGCATCTCTGGAATTAAATCCAGTAGATAAAAATGTATAATTTTTTGATGTGCTGTTTTATTCAGTTTGCAAAGCTTTTATTAAGAATTTTTGCCTCAATATTCATCAGTTTGATTTGCCTGTAGTTTACTTTCTTGATAGTATTTCTTTAGGAATGGGCATAATGTTAGGAAGAATTAGGGAGAAATGCCCTCTCTTTGATATTTTAGAAGAGTTTAAGGATGGATGGTGGTAATTCTCTGAATGTTTGATAGAACTCAACCATAAACCCATTTGGTTCTAAACAATTATTCTTGGTAGTGGGATTCTTAATTACTGCTTCAATTTTATTGATCTGCTTAGACTGTAGGCTATCTATTTCCTGTCCAATAAGTTTTGGAATATTATATGGTTTCAGAAATATGCCCATTTCTTTTAAGTTCTCTAGATTAACAGAATACAGTTGTACACAGTAAAGATTCATTATTTCTTTGATTTCTGGATTGTAATTTGTGATTTCTGTAATTTCATTGTAATATCTCCTATTTCATTTCTTTTTTTTAGATTTTAATTTTTTATTTTATTTAAACAACTTGATTACATTCATGATTGTGTTTGGGTTTCACTCATGTAAAGAACACCACCCAACACCAGTGCAACATTCCCATCACCAATGTCCCAATCTCCCTCTTCCACACCCAATCCCGCCTGAACTCTAGACAGACTTACTATTTTCCTCAAACATTCTCATTATTAGGATAGTTCAAAATGTAGTTATTTCTCTAACTAAACTCATCCCTGATTGTGGTGAGCTTCATGAGGTGAACTGGAACTTCCAGCTCTTTTGTCTTTTGTGTCTGAAAATTATTATTGCAAGAATGTCTTTCATTTTTCTCAAAACCCATAGATGAGTGAGACCATTCTGCGTCTTTCTCTCTCTCTCTCTGACTTATTTCACTCAGCATAATAGATTCCATGTACATCCATATATAGGAAAATTTCATGATTTCATCTCTCCTGACAGCTGTATAATATCCCAGGAATGCAAGGCTGGTTTAACATCCATAACTCTATCAACATAATACACAACATCAACAACAAGAAAAATAAAAATCACATGATCATATCAATAGATGCAGAGAAAGTATTTGATAAGGTCCAACACCTATTCTTGATCAAAACTCAGCAAGATGAGATGAAAGGGACCTTTCTCAATATAGTTAAGGTCATCTACCACAAGCCAGTGGCAAATATTGTCTTCAATGGAGGAAAACTGAGAGTCTTTCCTCTAAATTCTGGCACAAGACAAGGCTGTCCTCTCTCACCACTCCTATTCATCATAGCACTGGAAGTACTTGCTATAGTGATTAGGCAAGAAAAAGATATCAAGGGAATCCAGATAGGAAAGGAAGAAGTCAAGCTCTCGCTGTTTTTAGATGACATGATACTCTACTTAGAAAACCCTAAAGTCTCTACCATAAAGCTTTTAGAAACAATAGACTCATATAGCAAGGTGGCAGGCTATAAAATTAACACACAAAAATCAATGGCCTTTCTATACACCAATAGTAATAAGGAAGAAATGGACATTAAGAAAACAGCCCTATTCACAATAGTGCCACACAAACTCAAATATCTTGGAATCAACTTGACTAAATATGTGAAGGATCTATACAAAGAAAACTATAAAACTCTGCTCCAAGAAATGAGAGAGGACAAGCGGAAATGGAAGCACATACCCTGCTCATGGATTGGCTGGGTTAACATCATTAAAATGGCAATACTCCCAAAAGCATTGTACAGATTTAATGCGATCCCTTTAAATATCCCCATGATATTCTTCAAAGAAGTGAATCAGGAACTTTTGAAATTAATTTGGAACAATAAACACCCTAGAATAGCTAAAGCCATCACTGGGAAAAAGAATATGGGAAGAATTACATTCCCCAACTTTAAACTGTACTACAAAGCAATAGTTATCAAGACAACATGGTATTGGAATAAGGACAGGCCCTCAGATCAGTGAAATAGGCTAGAGTATTCAGGAAATGTTCCCCAGACATACAGTCACCTAATTTTTGATAAAGGAGCAAGAAATCCTAAATGGAACAAAGAAAGCCTCTTCAATAAGTGGTGTTGGCACAACTGGCTAGCTACTTGCAAAAAAATTGAACTCCTATTTCATTTCTAACCCAATTTATTTGAGCACTTTTACTTTTTGTTCCTTTAATACTGACACTGATTTAACAATCTTATTTATTCTTTTGAAAATCCTGTCCCCGGGTTCATTGATTATTTTTCTTTGTTTTTGGCTACATCTGGCAGTGCTCACAGATTATTCCTGACTGCTCCCAGAAATAATTCCTGGCAGGCTCAAGGGACCATATAGGATGCTGGGGGGATCAAACCTGGACAGTCATGTGCAAGGCAAAAACCCTTTCACTGTACTATAACTCCACACCCCCTTTGATTCTTTGTATTGGTTTCTTTTCTATATAATTGGCGTCTGCTCTGATTTATTATTATTATTATTGCTATTTATTATTATTTACTAGTGTTTCTAGTTTCCTTTGTGTTGGTTTTCCAATTTCATTTTGTAAAGCATGGTGTTTATTTTTTTCGATTTCTTTATATAAACACCATGATTACAAATATGATTGTAGTTGGTTTTCAGTCATGTAAAGAACACCCCCCTTCACCAGTACAACATTCCCATCACCAATGTCCCAAATCTCCCTGTTTCCTAACCCACTCCCACCTGTACTCTAGACAGGCTTTCTACTTTTCTTATTCATTCACATTGTTAGGATATTTCTCAATGTAGTTACTTCTCTAACAGCACTCATCACTCTCTGTGGTGAGCTTCATGTCTTGACCTGTACATTCTAGCCCTCCTCTCTCTTGTGTCTGAGAATTATTGCAAAAATGTCTTTCATTTTTCTTTAAACCCATAGATGAGTGAGACTATTCTGCGTCTATCTTTCTCCCTATGACATTTTACTCAGCATAATAGAGTCCATGTACATCCATGTATAGGAAAATTTCTTTTTACTCTATCTCTGAAGCATTGTGGTATGATAGGATGCTTGCTATGATTCTTATGTTTGTCATTTTTTGTTAGACTTATGTCCTAAAAATTGATCTATCATAGAGAATGTTCTTTGTACTAACAAAGAAAACTGACAAAAGTTTCTCCTTTTTAGATGCAAGATCTTGTACAAATCCATTAGTCTCAGCTCTTCTAGTTTATCATTTAGAGTTCTTATTTCCTCAGTGATACTATCGCTAGTGGATTTATGCAGTGGTGAGACTGGGATGTTAAAATTTGCCAGTACAATCATGTTTACATTTATGCATTTCTATAGGTTTGTGAACAAAAACCTTACAAATTTTACTGACTCAACAGTTGGGGAATACTTGATGATTTGAGTTAATAATTCTTGATCTATTTTGCCCTTTGTAAATATTGTCCATACTTGTTGCTAATTATTTTCTTGAGGTTGAATGCAATTTGTTCTGATAGAAACAGAGCTTTCCCTGCTATTTTTTAGGTGTCTTTTATAATTGTTTTTCATCCTTTTACTCTGAGCCTGAGTATCCCCTGAGATTTTAGATTTGTTTCCTGTGGTCTGCAAATGCACAGGTTTTGTTTCCTAATGTAACCCTCCTGCTCAGTGCCTTTTGATGGGTGAGTTTAGTCCATTAGCATTTAATAAAACTATTGATAGAAAGACCTGTAGTGTAAATTTACTGTGTAGAGTTGTTGCTGCTAAAATGGGCTATTTGTTTTATATAAGTGGCCATTCAGTAGTTTATTTAGAGTCAGTTGGTTATCATTATTATTTTTTTTTTTGGTTTTTGGGCCACACCCAGTGACACTCAGGGTTTACTCCTGGCTATGCGCTCAGAAGTCGCTCCTGGCAGGCACGGGGGAACCATATGGGAACCGGGGGATCGAACCGTGGTCCATCCAAGGCTAGCGCGGTAGGGCAGGCACCTTACCTGCAGCGCCACCGCCCGGCCCCGAGTCAGTTGGTTATCATGAACGTTGCCAGTTCATGATACCTGAACCCCAAAACTGGGTTAGCTTCTGGGAACTCCTTGGTGTAACTCATAAATTCAACAAAAAGAACACTATATTTTAAATAAAAAATTAATTATTGTTTTGTTTTATCATTATTTCACTATGCAATTTTAAGTTATAAACTTTTAAGTATATATAACCATGATTTTTATATACAGATTCTGAGCTTTGAAGCTGTGTATTGATGCATTTTTTTCAAATATCCAGCTTTTTTATATATAAACATATAGTTTGGGCTCATATTCAGCAAACTATTCTTGAAGATAAGATTTTCTTTTTTGGGGCTGGGTGGTGGCGCTGGAGGTAAGTTGCCTGCCTTGCCTGTGCTAGCCTAGGACGGACCACGGTTTGATCCCCCAGTTTCCCATATGATCCCCCAAGCCAGGAGCGACTTCTGAGCGCATAGCCAGGAGTAACCCCTGAGCGTCACCAGGTGTGGCCCAAAAACCAAAAAAAATATTTTTTTCACATCCTGTTGTTTTTCCAGGTTAAAAGGGATTAACATTTCATAATTTTGTATTATGTTAGATATAACTTTTAATAACATGCGTATTCGGTTTGAAATTACAGTTTCTCACCATGGCTTGCCAATTTGTTCTTATTATTTGATTTATTTTAGTTTTTTGGTTTGCACACTTTTGATCTAGTGCTCAAAATTTATCTTGGCTCTGCTCTCAGAGATTTTTCTAGGTAGAGACTCTAGAGACTATATGAGATACTAGGTAACACAAGTTAGTCATTTTTAATGCTCCAAGTAAAGTGAGAGTGTTGAACTCTCACTCCTGCACCTTTTCTAGTATTCTTCAGATATTCCCACATAGTCAGTCATGATTGAGCTACACTTCTGTATTTATATCTTTTATACCTTTATATTTACAAGTTCACTTATAAGTTGTACAGTTTAATATACTAAACTTTATATCTGTGTAAACTCTTATACTTGTCTAAAATTCTAAAATTATAACCAAAGTAATTTGTGATATATGCAATAATTAATTTCTCTTTTTTTGGTCTTTTTCGTTTGTTTGTGTTGGGGTCACTTTGAGCGTCACTCAGGGGTTCCTTCTGGTTCTGCACTCAGGAGTCGCCATTGGCAGGCTCGGGGGACCATCGGGGACTTTGGGATTCAAACCACGGTCTGTTTGGGTCAACTGCATACAAGGCAGGTGCCTTAACCTTTAGACCATTATGTCAATTTCTCTTAAGAAAACTTTTGCATATTGATTGCTAGCTGTTTTTATTGCATTTTGTTCTGTCTCTTTATATTGTATCACAATATCCTAAAATATACATTCAATACATTCCTGAGCACCCATTTTATCCTTTTACATATATTACATCTTGCAATCATTTAAAGCTATAAAATCTCTAGTATATCCTTCTACGTGGTTATTTATTTAAAAACCTCTGTTTTATATTAAACTCCAACTTGTCTGAATATACAAAACTATGTTTGGGTAATTAATAAGGAAACTTCATAAATATAACTTATAATGTCTATAGTAATGTGATTTATAATGTCTGCAGAAAGACCATATGATTGACATAAATTAAGCATCAGACAAAACATCAAACTTTGGATTTCATCAGTGACATAATACCTTTCTTCATATTGTAAGGAAAATATGCCAGGTAAAATATCTGACACTACTAAATTAATCAGTTTGCAAACTTTATATGTATATTTATCTTTATTAATGAAAATAACATAGCAGAACAACATTCTATTAAACTACACAGAAAACATTTCTGAGAATTGTGTTTAAAATTCAATTCTGAGAATTTTAAATTTCTGAATAAATTCAACAAGTGCTGAAGTCAACTGAAAGAAAATTAGTTGAATACTAAATACTAAATTTCTTAGTTGAGTGATTATTTCCACAAATGTAGAAATATAGAGAGATTTAATAGAAATAAAGTTTGCATTCACTAGGGTCCTTATAAGGATAATTTACATAAAATTATTTAAAAATTATGAATTTAATCTGCACAATGCTCAACAAGATTCCATGCTTTAAAGGTTAGAACTCTGGACTCTGAATGTGCACATTGATTAAGAATATGGAATTGTTTAGCATGTCAGGCACATAAAGCTTAGAGTTAATAGCTGCTTCTGAACTTTTTTTTTTGCCCTGACATATCAAATGAGGCAAGTCTACAAGCAATATCACTGGGCATACTGTGGAACAGAAAACAGAGTTCCTCTTTCCAGCGAGGTCCCAACTTTATACCAGATAATCACTTTGTTAATGTGCCAGATTCACAGCTCCTGAAGTTACTCAACAAATGACACACTACTCACACATACTTTCAGTGAAGAAAGGAAGTAAGCAAACACCAGCTTAAAGTTTTAGAATCTTCCAGGGTGTCTAACTAATAAAAGTAATGTCCAACATAGCAAGAACTTCTTAAAACCCATGTGAAAATCAGGTAGAAGCCCATCAAGGTCAATGAATGAATTCTATATATAAAAGACTCAAACAACACCAGTCCATTTAACATATCCTTAATGACTTCAGAAACTTCATGATGAGCATGTTAATGAGTTCAAAGAACAATTGCATTAAGTAGTCAGCAAAGCACAAGAGATTTGGAAAAGAGATTTGCAGTCATAACTGACAAAAATGGAGAGATTGTAGCTAATACAATAAAAATAGTAAATAGTTAAAGAAATCATCATAAGAATCTCACAGAGCTGATGATTACAGGCCTTGAAATTGAAGAGGCCTAAAGTGTCCCAACAAAATTACTCAACAAAGAAAACTCCAATGCACTCAGAATAATAAAAACAAACAACACAGAGATAATATTAAAAACAGCAAGATCAAAAAGAATTTGCACAAAGGAATGCCTATTAAATTTACAGCATATTTATAAAGTGAGAATTGATCCAGAAAAGAGTAAAAAATTGAGAGAAATAGTAAGGAACTCAACAAAACAAAAACTTAACCTAGAACACACTTCCAGTTAAATTATTGTTCAGGCATGATAAATCTTGGAGTTAAGACTTGTCTGCCCATGTCTTAATGGGCAGACAACAGTTTATAGAATTCATAGAATTCAAATAAATTTTTAAAGAAGCATTAAGAGAGCTCTTTAAAGGAGAGACCATGCCTCTCAACATGTGGCATTTTTAATTACATCCTTTAATAATTTTAGGCTTGTAGATTTTGACAAGTTTATAAAAACACTAATAAATATTATCACAGAATATAAAAATATTTATTACAAGGTAATATGGTAATTGTCACAGTGATATTTTGATTTTTTTAGAACAAAAATGGTGTGATTATTTAAGAATCAAATTTTTAAAAATAAATTATTTAAGCACCAGGCATACAAAATTGTCCATTTTGAGTTTTATTCATAGATCATACACCACCCTTTACCAGTATACTTCACCCACCACCAATGTCCCTTATTCCTATCCCATTCAACCCCCTTTTATCTTTGAATTAGACATTTTGCTTCTCTCTCTATCTTGCTCTTTCTTTCCTTTTTGATACTGTGGTTTGCACTATTATTAATTAAAGGATACTATGCATGTCACCTTATACCCTTACAACATTCAGTTTTAATTCAGAATGATAAGTTTCAATGATTATTTTTCATAGTGTACCTTTCTCTACTCTAACTGTACTCACTACTCTTTGTGGCAAGTTTTCTACGCTGGACAGACTGTACTATCAACACATTACTATTGTCTCTGGATATTATTTTTACTATGGTGCCTTTTATATTTCTTATATCTCTCAAGGGAGTAAGATTATTCTATGTCTATTCCTCATATTTGTATTTCACTCATAATAATATGTCTACCTATGTATAAGCAAACTTAATGCATTTTCCTAATGGATGCATAGTATTCAGTTGTGTAGCTATATAGCTATAACACTGTTTCTCTAGCCTGTTCTCAGGCACTTTCATTGTTTTCAGATTCTGGCTATTGTAAATAGTGCTACAGTAAATATAGGAGTGCAGAGGACAGTTTTGTATTTTGTTTTTAAGTTACTAGGTTATATCCCTAACGGTAGTAGGGATGATATGGGAGCTCAATTTCCAGTATTTTGAGGAATAGCCATATTGTTTTCCAAAAAATAATGGACTAGATGACATTCCCACAAGCAGTGAATGAGAGTATCTTGCTACATGCATCCATGCCAGCACTGGTTTTTCTTGAGTTTTATGTTTGTGCCAGTCTTTGGTGTGAGATGATGTCTCATTGTGTTTTGATTTTCATCTTCCTGATGATTAGTGATATGGACCATTTTTTCATGTGCCTTTTGGCCCTCTGTATATCTTATTTGAGAAAATGTCTGTTAATTTCTTTTACACATTTTTGGATGGGGTTAGATATTTTTGCTAAATTTATATCAATATCTGGTTATCTTATATATTAACTCTTTTTCAGATGGGTATTGGGTGAATAGATTTACTCATTATGTGGGTATCCTTTGTATCATATTAACCATATCATTTGAATTCTTGAAGCTTGTAGTCCCACTTGTTTATCTTTGTTTCTAGTTCCATGAATAGTGGTGTTTTATTATAATGGAATATTTTGCCAATACGTTTTTTCTATACCTTATAATTTCATATCTGATGTCAAGGTATTAAATCAATTTTGATTTGATCTGTGGCATTTTGTTAGTGAGGTCTGAGTTTATTTTTTGCATGTATTTGATCACTTATCCCAACATCATTTTTTGAAGAGGCTTTCTTGCTCCACTTTGTATTTCTTGCTTCTTTATTAAATGTTATTTGATTGTATTCTTGGATGTCAGTCTCAGAATACTTAAGTCTGTTCTATTGATCTGAGTGTCTTATTCCAACCCAATGCTACTTTAATGACTGTTATTTTATAGTGTAGTTTAATTTGGGGTAAGTGATGCCTCCTTTGTTCTTTTTTTTTTTATTATCAAGGATTGCTTTAGCTATTTATGGATGTTTATTGTTACACATAACTTTCAGTAGAGTTTGATCCTTTTATTTAAAGAATGTCATGGATATCCTTATAGGGATTGCATTTTTGGTACTATATTTTGGAAAGTGATGCTAATTTATTTATGTTAATCATCCCAATTCATGAGCAGGGTTTATGTCTCCACTAACTTTGGTCTCTTTTATTTCTTTGACAAGAGTTTTGTAGTTTTATTTGAATAGATCATTTACTTATTTAGCTAATTTGACTCAAGGTACATAGTTTTCTGAGTAACTATTGGGAATAGGAGTGTTTTAAGTCTTTATCATCTCTATTCGTTTCTATAAAATGGATTTTTAGGAATAATGTTGTAGCCTGCCACTTTAATATGCACATCTATTGTTTCTGCAAGCTATTTGGTAGAGTCTTTAGAATTTTATTAATATAGTATTATATCATGTGGAAAGAGTGAGAGCTTGACTTTTTTCTCTACTATTTGGATGCTCTTAATATCTTTTATATTGCATGGTTGATATTTAAAATATTTCCAGTTCTTTTTTTTTTTTTTTTTTGGTTTTTGGACCACACCCGGTGACGCTCAGGGGTTTCTCCTGGCTATTCGCTCAGAAGTCGCTCCTGGCAGGCACGGGGGACCATATGGGGAACCCGGGGATCAAACCGCGGTCCGTCCTAGGTTAGCGCAGGCACCTTATCTCCAGCGCCACCCCCCGCCCCCAATATTTCCAGTTCTATATGTAATAGAAGTGGTGAGCGGGAGAAGAATCCTTGCTTTCTGTCAGATTTTAGAGAAAAAGCTTTTATATTTACCCCATTAGATTATAACATTGTCAGGGGCCGCAGTGTTGCATGAAGCGGTCAGGCATCTGTGTTAGTGTTAGCGTAGGACGGACACCAGTTTGATCCCCTGATGTCCCATAAGGTCCCCTAAGCCAGAAGCAATTTCTGAGTGCATCATCAGGAGTAACCCCTGAGCATCACTGAGTGTGGCCCAAAAACAAAACAAACAAACAAACAAACAAACAAAAAGTTCCCCACAACAGAACATAACATTGTCAGACTGGAGTATGGCACAGTGGTAAGGCTTTTGCCTTACATGCAGCTGACACAAGATGGACCTTGGCTCTATTCCCCAGCATCCAAATGGTCCCCAAAGCCAGGAGTGATTTCTTTTTTGTTTGTTTGTTTTTTGGGCCACACCCGGTAATGCTCAGGGGTTACTGGGCTCAGAAATCGCTCCTGACTTGAGGGACCATATGGGACACTCAAACCACCGTCCATCCTAGGTTAGCACCAGCCAGGCAAACACCTTACACCTTGTGCTACTGCTCCGGCCCCCCAGAAGCAAATTCTGAGCGCATGGCCAGTAGTAATCCCTGAGTGTCACTGGGTGTGGCCCCAAGACAAAACAAAACAAAAAGAATATAGCATTGTCCATGAGCTTTTTAAAATGGCATTGATTATATTAAGTAAATTTCATTCAATTCATATCCTCTTGAAAGATTTTAGCATGAAATGGTATTGTAACTTGCTAAATGCTTTCTTTACACTCTTGATATGATTATATAAATTTTATTTTTTATTTTTCTGATATGATGTATTTATATTGATTAACTTCACTATGGTAACCCTTTTTTGCATCCCTGGAATAAATCTCCCCCTTTTTATTTCTGATCCTCGTTTATTACTTTTATCTTTTTTGTTAGTCTTGATAATAGATATTAGCTCTTGTACATTTTGTTTTTTAAAATCAAATCGTGCTTTCATTGATCTTTTGGATTGTTTGTTTTCTACTTTTGTTTTTCCAATTCATTGGTATTCGCTCTAATTTTTATTATTTCATTTACTATTTTGGTTCACTTTGTTGATTATTTTACAATTTTCTACATTGTGTCAATAAGTCATGCACGTAGTACCTTTCTTCCAGATGAATGCTTGCAAAACAGTAAGTTTTTCCTCTTAATAACTCTTTTGCTGTTGCCCACACATTCTGATAATCTCTGGCTTAATTGTCATTTGTTTCCAGTGACCTTTTGATTTATTTATTTGCCTCTATTACCCACTGGTTGTTTAATATTGAGCTTACTGATTACCAGTTGTTAATTTTTCATGTCTGTTTGTAAATCCTTTCTGTTTTCAGTGCATCTCAAACAAGACTCAAAATGATATAAGGTTAGAAATGAGAAAACTTTAAATAGAAATAATAGGACTGATGGGGCCGAAGCAGTAGCGCATGTGGTAGGGCATTTGCCTTGCATGTACTAACTGTACTAACTAACCCAGGATCAACCGCGTGTCCCATATGGACCCCCAAATCAGGAGCGATTCCTGAGCGCATAGCCAAGAGTAACCTCAAACTTCTCCAGGTGTGGCTCAAAAAGAAAAAAAAAAAAAAAAAAAAAAAAAAGAAAGAAAAAAAAGAAAGAAAGAAAAGAAATAATAGGATGGAAAAACTTGGTAGCTGAAATAGAAAACTCACTGGATGGTTTCACCAGCAGAGTAATAGATGCTGAGGATAAGCTGAACTGCATAACAATTCTAGATGGTAGAATAGGTTGGAAAAGAGCCTTAAAGTAAATGAATAGAAGATGGAAAAATCCTCAAAAAAAA
>PVKC010009836.1:0-26359 GCA_004027635.1 Crocidura indochinensis | reverse complement strand
CTGTGCTCTAAACTAAAACCATAATTGCTATTTACAGAAGTCTGACCTTAACAAACACGGACTTAACAAATACAGAACCTAACAAGAGATCAATGAAGAAGTTCCTAGAATAGGTCTCAGCTTAGGTTTTGTACTAAAACCAAGATCTTTAATCCCAGAGTTCTGACTTTGACATCTCAACTGAGCAAAACTATGCTGAAAGACTATGTCTAAACTCTGACCTAGGATTTGAACAAAAAAAAAGTACACTAATCACAGAAGACTGATTATAACAACAGTGATGGAACAGAAATTCTAAAACCATAAAAAAAAAAAACTCTCTTCTAACCTTCTCCCTATGACCCTACGCAAATAGCAAGATCTTCAGTGACAGAGACTGGATGTTATCACATACATCTGAGCACAAAATTTTATGACTCCATAAAAAGAACTTGGGTTGTGTAAAAGAGTGAGTAGGGAGCCTGTAACTGTTCCCATGGCAATATGCTTCAATGGCGAAGAAACCATGTATTTCTTAGGCCAAGGGAATTCCTTTCTAATTTCCCCAATATTTACTGTGTCTATGCAAAAAAAAAAAGAAAGAAAAAAAAACTTTTTTTTTTAACAAGTTGCTGGTCTGGGTTTTTTTTTGTTTTGTTTTGTTTTTGATTTGGTTTGGTTTTTTGTTTTTGTTTTATTTTATGATTTTATGTTTTGTTTTTTATTGTTTCTTCATAGCTGATGGTTTTGGGTTCTGGTTTATTCATTTTTCTTTTTTAATTATTTTTGTACTTTGTTACTCCCTTATTGTTTTTAGTTCTGTTTTTTGTCTTGTCTTGTTTTGTTTGTTTTGTTACTTTTTTCTTCTTTCCCCTTTCTTCTTCCAAATGGATAGACTCCTCTCATATCCTTTCTTATATCTCCAATAGAGCCACTGGAATCACCTTAATCAGCATCATAATTGGAGGGAGAAAAATGAATGGTACCAAGACCAGACAGTCTTATGTTCATTTGGTGGAAATAAAAAATGATCAGACTTGAATACGAAATCCAATGTCAATAGCAACAGAAATGGTATCCAATCAGCATCAAGCTGTACAAGGGGGGTGAGGGAAATGTTGCACTAGCATTGCAGGGGGCAGAGGAGAGGGAAGTGGAATGCATGCTGGGAATAGGGGTGGAGGGAGAACAAGACTGGTGGTGGGAATGCCACTCCTTCATTATTACTATGTGCCTTAAATATACTGTGAATGATTTGTAATTCACATTACCCACAATAAAAAAGAATATGTCAAATAAAAATAATACTGTCTGAATAAAACAATACATTTTCAAAAAACTCATAAAACTGGAAACTGAGTTTTCATGTGATTTAGCTATACAACTTCTAGGTATATATCCTAGGAATACAAAAACTATACAAAATGCTTTCTACACACGCAGCACTATTTTCAATAGTCCTAATTTGGAAACAACTCAGGAACCCAACAACAAATGAGCGGGTAAAAAATGTTTGGTACCTATACACAGCAGTATTATGCAGCCATCAGGAAAAATGAAGTCACGAAACCTTCCTATTCATGGAAGGACTTAGAAACTATTATGAAAGAAATAAATTAGAGGGAAAGAGATTGACACTGAATAGTTTCACTCAACTGTGGTATCAAGAAAAATAAAATACATTATTGCAATAATACCCAGAGACAATAGAGATGAGGGCTGGAAGGACCAGCCCATGATATAAAGCTTGCTACAAAGAGTCATGAGTTTTGTTAGAGAAATAACTATACCAAAAACTATCATGACAAAGGTAGTAAGTGAGAGAAATATAATGCCTGTCTTGAATACAGCAGGGTTGGAGGTGTCACATTGGTGGTGTGACTACTACACTGGAGAAGAGATGGGTTCTTTTATATAACCGAAGCCCATCTAAAAATATGTTTCTAATCATTGCGTTTAAATAAAGGTATTATTTAAGAATTCTTCAAAATCAAATAAGCATTTTCCTTCATTGTATATCAAACATTCCATAAAAGAGGCAACATGCTGAGTCACAAAACATACCTCCATAAAATCAAGAGAAAAAAATTGCATCAGAACATGATGCACTGAAAATACAAGAAAATGGAGAAATAACTTTGATACCTAGAAATTAAATAACTTACAACTGAAAAACACTGATTCACTGAACAACTCAAAGAGGAAATCATAAGATTCCTAGGAAGAAATGAAAATTAGGGCACAAATTAACAGAGACAGACAGAAAAAGTGGTATTAGAGGAAAATTTACAGCGTTGAGGGCATTTATCAAGAAGAAAGAAAGGGCTTACATAAATAACCACCCAGTTTAAGAATTTAGCAGTGACAAACAAAATGATCCAATAATAGGCAGGAGGAAACAAATGATAAAAATTAGTGCAGAAATTATTGAACTGAAATCTAAAAATAATAGACAATACAAGAGATCAATGAAAGCAAGAACTTGCTGATAAAATTAACAAGATAGATAAGCATGGAGACAGAACGATAACACAAAGGATAAAGCACTTGCTGTGCATGTGGACTATCTGGATTCAATCCCTGGCATTCCATATGATCCCTGAGCTCACCAGGGGTGATTCCTGAGTTCAGAGCCAGGTGTGAACCATGAGCAACCACCAAGTATGGCACAAAATAGTCATTAAAAAAGAGAACCATTATAAACTGACTTAGAAATGAAAGGGCATTGACACAACAGACACCACATAGAAATCCACAGGGTAATTAGAGATTACCTTGAAAATGGCAGAATATGAGAAAACCTAGAAGAAATAAATTCATCATTGGAGCCCATAATGACTCAAATTTGAACTTAGATGTTTTGAATACTTGAACAGACCTACCAATATCAAGGAAATTGAAATGGTAATCAAAAGACCTCCCCAAAACAAAAGCCCAGGCCCAGTTGGATTCACAAGTGAAATTTTCAGACTTGAAGTAAAGGATCATTCCTTTTTAAGCTCATTGAGGAAATTTAATAAATAGAAAAGCTCTCAAACAATTTCTATTAATTTGTCATCACTCTGATGGCATAAGCAGGCATCATAAACAAGAAAATTTTAAGCCAATATCTTATGAATGGAGATGAAAAGATCTTGAATAAAATACTAGCACCTAAAATTAACAATTTATAGAGAAGTTCATACACTATGACCAAGTAGAATTTATCCCAGAAATATAAGACATGGTTCAATATACAAAAGTCAATCAATATTATATATCATATCAATTAAGTAATAAAAACTGTATGACCGTATCAATATATTAAGAAAAGCATTTGACAATATCTGCAGGAATACTTCAGTTATTTACAGATCACTGTAGTTATCTGCAGGTTATGTATGACAGGCTGCAATTAGTTACAGAACTGCAAGACTAGGAGGGCCCTTGGGGCCCAGCTGCTGGATGGAGCCCAACTTCCTGGGTACTGCTACAGTTATATGGGCAGCTGGAGTCAAAGAGAGAAGAAAGAGAAGTGGAAACCTTTATTCCCTGCAGGAACAGAGTCTGTGTTCCTCTGCTGCCTGGTGTTCTTTGAGAGAGGTGTGGGGAGAGAGGGGGAGAGAGATGGCAGAAGAGGGTGAGGGAGAGGGTGAAGATGAGAGAGAGAGAGACATTCACCAGATAGAGGGGCCAAGAGAAGGCCTGCAGCCTGTGTTTGAGAGAGACATGTAGGAATAGATTTAAAGGAGGCAGCACGTCTCTAATGCTTTCTCTCCAGCCCACTGTGGACCTGCCAGCACTGCTCTGATCACTCCTCTCCAACTGTCCAAATTTTTCCTTTAATACCCATTATGACAGGGTGTATGTCTATTGGCATGCCCAGGGGCATGTCCATGGGTGTGCTCCGAACAAATGTCATTACCTCAACAAGGATCCAATACCCATTCACAATAAAAGCACTCACCAAGATGGGAATTGAAGAAACTTTCCTCAATATAGTCTTATTCATTTACTATAAGCCCATGACAGATATTATAATTAAAGAGAAATTTAAGTCTTTTCTCTAAGATCTACCAAAGACATTGTTGCACACTCTTGCCACTTCTATTTAATATAGTACTGCATTATGTGTGTTACTTGTCATCACAATTAGTCAATAAAAAGTTATCAATAGCTGTAGATAGAAATGGAAGAACTCAAACTTTCACTATTTGTGGATATTATACTCTCCGTAGAAAATGCTAAAGACTCTACAAACAAGATTCTACAAATAAAGATATCTCTAGTAAACTGGCAATGTACAAAATTAACATCAAAAGTCATGACTTTTCTATATACAAATAATTAAAGAGAAGAGGCATTATGCAAACAATTCCATTCACAAGTATGCATTGGAAAACAAATATCTCAAAATCAAGTCATATAAAAAGTTGAAAGATTTATACAAAGAAATCTACAAAGCACTGCTTCAAAATAAAGACATAAGGAAATGGAAAACCATGTCCTGCTCATGGATTTGGAGGATAGCATCATTAAATCAGCTATACTTCCCAAAGTATATATATATTTCACACAGATTTAATGCAGTGTCTATAAAAATGTACATATATTTTTCAAAAATATAGATCAAACACTTTTGCAATTTATATAAACAATAAACCTTCACAAATAGCTGAAGGAATACTTGGAGAAAAGATAGGGTGTATCACCTTTCCAATCTTCAAAACTGTACAATAAATTAGTAGTAATTAAAATGCCATGGTATTGGTATCAAGACAGGATCTCTGATAAGTGAAAAAGAATATCCCAATATATGTCCCCATACATATAATAAGTTAATTGGAAGAAGAGCAAATAATGTGAGGTGGAACAAAGAAAGCCTCTTCAATAAGTGCTTCTGGGAGGCCTTGCCAGCTAGGTGTGAGAAATCTAATTCAAACATCTTACTGAACCATTCTGAAGAGTAAAATAAAATATAGGACTTTGATATAAACCTTAAAACATAGGATAAATAGAGAAAATTATAGATATTGTTTTCATAATATTAATGCTAAAGACATCTTCAAAGATGGAGATACCATTATTTAGCGTTTAAGGGTTAATATCTAAGACATATACGGCACTAGTAGAACCTAACATGAAGAAAAAATGAGGAGAGGAAATTAACAGGAAATCTAAAGGAGTTACTGATGGCCAAAGGAACATGAGAAAATATTCCGGCACCATTAATCAGCAGTAACATGTAAATCAAAACTACTATGGCAATATCATTTCACTCCACATAAACTGGCACATATCAAGAAAAACATTAAACAGTGCTGGTGTGGATGTGGGGAGAAAAGGACTCTCATTCATTGCTGGTGATATTGTAGATTGCCCAGTATTTTTAGAAAACAATATGGACATTCCTCAAAAATATAATTGTTTTTCAAATAGATATTGAATTTTCATATGATTAATACTGTTCCCAGGAATATACCCTAGTGATAAGAAAACACAATGAAGAGATGACTTTGCATTCCCATGTTCATGACCACACTATTTACAATTGCCAGATTTGGAAACAACCTAAGTGCCCTAGAACAGATGATTAGGCAGATCAACAATTGTACATCTATACAGTGGATTACTATGCAGCTGTTAGGAAAAACTGAAGTCATAAAATTTTCTTATTCAGGGATTTGTATAGAGTGTATCATGGTGAGTGAAATAAGTCATAGGTATAAGAATAGATATGGAATTATTGCACTCATTTGTGGGATATAAAAACAGTGTAATATTAATATCGTAAGATAACAGTTAGGAGGACCAGGAGGACTGGACTATGTTAAAGCTTACTACTAATAGCAAATGAGTGAAGTTGGGGTACAGAAGGAACCAAAATATGCACTCTGGATAATAACTGGGTGCTGAAAAAGGTAAAGGGATATCTCTTCAGTAACCATATTGCAAACCAGTGTAAAACGGAAAAGGGGGGGTTTTGTGTGTAAGAGAGAAAATGAATGTCTGCCATAAAGGCAACCAGCAAGAGATGAGGGGATGTCAGGAAACAAATTGGGGACATTGGTCTCAGGAATAAGCTGCATTGGTGAAGTATGTGTATTGGATATGCATAATTAAAACTCAATTATGAAAAACTTTATAAATATATTGCAAGTTTATTCAAAATAAATTAGAAAAGAGTAACAGATATTTATTTAATAAAACATTGTAATAATTTATAAAAATATGTTTAATCTATTGCAATAATAAAAATGCATATTTTATAAGGATATTTTGCATAACTACCAAAGCTGATTAAAATGGTAGTCAAAAGGCTTCTCCAGATCAAAAGTCCAGGTGTAGGTGGATTCATGAGTGAAAACATTCAGTCTTGCAGAGAGAATATTCCTTTCCGAACTCATGGAGAAAATTGAAGAATAGGAAAAACTCCCTAATAATTTCTGACATGGCTAACTTTGAATAAAATTCCTAGAATAAAAATGTACAATTATTTAGGTTTTTATTTTTGATTCACATCTGGTATAATACAGGCTACAAAGGGATCACACCAGATGAGCTCTGAAAATTATATGTGATGCAGGGTTTAGAAACAGGGTTGGCTACAAGCTAGGAAAGCGCCAGACATTTTGTTCTAATTTTTTTAATTAAATATGGTACATGAGAGAGAGGAAAGGGGTTAAAGTATATGCCTTGAATTTTAATGACCCCAATTCATTCGTTGGCATGGCATATAGCCCCTCAACCATTGCCAAGAGTGATCCTTTTGTACAGTCTAGAGTGAACCTGGAGTAAATAACATATATATTTCTTAAGGAAAAAAGATAAGAAAAATAAAATAATCCAAAATATTAAAAGTTCATCATGGTATAAAACCATTTTAAGAATAGCTGAATTCAAGTTATGCAAAATTAATAAGTTGCAGTACAATGAATAATAACATTGATAAACTCCTTAAACATATGATTTGTTAATTTAATAAAATCTTAAAATTTTAATGTTAAAAAACTTACCATTTCCTCCTTATTGTCTATATAAAGCAACTTAGCATTCTTAGAAATACAGTCCTTTAAACTTTCATTCCATGTCTTTTTTTCACTGCTAATATAGTAACAACTGTTGGAATGTCTGAGCCAATCCTCTGGACAGCGTTTACAAGGATAAACTGGAGAAAGACTATGAGTTAAAATTTAAAAGAGATCTTATATGTAAAGGAAAATTAATTGTTATTTATATAAACAACAACAGGCAACATGCTTGTTTAATTCGGAGAATGGTACATAAGAAATATAAAACAATTATATACATAATCAAAAAAGAATAATCTCCTCTTCCCTAATTTACATACAAGCTCAAGAGAATGTGCAAACAAATGAAGTACACTCAATGTAATTCTGGAAATTCAATGAATTGATCTACATATTATTTTGTTTATGGTTTGATGTGGGCTCTCAGGTTCATGTGAGATGCCAAAGATGGAATTGGACCGGCCAAATGCAAGAAAATGCTCTACCTGCTGCACTATTTTTCTTGTTGAGTATTCCACATTTATACTATAAAATTTATCTTCCTGGCCAAATTTTAGTAGGACATTTGAAATCATTTCCAACTATAGATAGACGTTTAAATGAATGCCTCTGCTTATTATTGCTTAAGAAAATATTCTTATGTATTTATTTAATATCTTTTACTTGACTTTATAATTTACTACCTCAATTTAAAATTTCCATATAATTTTGGAGACGCCATTATTGGTATTGCTCACTATTACTCTCTAGCTGTATAGAGGTTACATCATCTTTATCTTTAATAAGAAAAGTTTTTATTTACTCTAAGTCAATGTGAAAGTAATAAATTTGACCATCACAAAAGTGTGAATAAATATTAAGAATGAATAAATATTAAAGGGGATAAAATAAAGATTGACAATTATAACTGTAGATTATGAATTCCAAAATGAATGTTTCTTGTTTTAATATGATGAGGTTACATATTTAATTTTGTTGATTGACAGACACTATTATTCATTGCTTGCATGTACATAACTAATTTTCTCCGTGAATATGTTGACATGTACAAAATTTGTTATTTTCTAGGTTAATTACTCAAAGTAAGACAATAATCAATCATCTGTTTAAGAATAAATATTGTACCATAGCTAGTATTTGTAAACTATACTTAATGCACAGAGAAGAGAGAGATACACATACCTTCTGTTGAATCAATAGTTGTGTGGCTAAAGAAACTATGGTACACAATGGAATACTATGAGGCCTTCAGCAAAAAATGGAATCATGAAATTTTGCAGTATGTGGATATAAATGGAAACTATTATTCTGAGTGAAATAAGCTGTGCTCAATCTATAGCAATTAAAATAATGTATATAATTATAGTAGCATTTTGTATAATTATCAGAGCTTATAATATATAAATTTGACAGAGATATATTTTGAATCAAGGTACTAGACTATAAAAAATTATTTTTAGTCACCTCTGTATGATACAGACTAGATACAGACTATTTGTGGATCACTTCAGGTGAGCTCTGAAGAACATTGTTGTGCAGGGATTAGAAACAATGCTTTCTACTTTCAAGGAAAGAACACTTAAATTCCGTACTAGTTCTCAAAGCCCAAAACACTCTATTTCTGACAGAAAAATAATTTAGAATTATATATGATACCTGAGACAGCAAAGGGGGGGTATAGAGCATTTGCTGTGAATGTTGCTGAACCTAATTTGTTTCCTGGCAAGGCATAGTCAACAAATGCCAAGAGTGAGCCCTTTACAGAGCCTACGGTAAGTTTAAGTGAGTCTTATAGTAAGCCTTAAGTATTTAGGTGCTTCCCTCTCCAAAAAAGGATTGCTATAAGATATCTTACCATTTCTTCTTTATTATCTAATAAAGCACTTAAAATTCTTAGAAATACAGTCTATTAAACTCTCATTTCATGTCTTTTTTCACTGCTAATATCGTAACAGCTATTGGAATGTATTAACCATACATGTGGACATTTTATACATTGATATGCTGCAGAAGGAAAGTGAATTAAAATTTAAAACCTATAGTATTTTTAAATTAAAATTAATTTTTATTTAAGCGTAAACAATAGTAGACAAATGTCTGTGTAATTCACAGAGTGCTACTAACAAAACAAAACACATTTATAAACCTAACCACAGAAAGGGGTCAACTTCTCTTACCTAATCAACACATCCATATCAAGATAAAGTACAAACAAAAAAGTTCACTCTCTCTATATCCTCAAAATTAGTGAACTAATCCACATTTTATATAATAATATATACTTTGCCAAAGTTTTATTGAACCAGTTCTCAACAAAAAATATGGTGATTTTTAATTGATGTAGGTCCTTATTATTGCCAAAATACACTCTACATTTATTGGCCTTATTTTACATAATTTCATAGTTCATTTCCTGAGCTAAAAAGGAAACTAAAAAAAAGAAAGAAAAGAAAACGATAGAATTTTGAAGGGAACACTTGGCAGTAGCAAACAATGTTACTCTCTCTGGCAATGCTTGGGGACTGCTTTTTTACAGTTCTCGGGAATTTATGATGCTGAAGTTGTAACATGACCTTACAGATTCAAAGTATAAAATCAAATCTTTAGAGTACTATCCCTGAACCTTCTTAAAGCTATACTAAACATGACATAGTGACAAAATATAAACCTTACTTATAACATCACAAAGTTTTGTACCTTTCTGGATCCATTTTGACCGAGATGTATTATTTGATTCCTGTATTTCATAATCTAAAAATAAAATGAATCCAAAACTGTGTTAATCAATAACATATTTTAATCTCTTAAGCACTTCTTCTGTTTATAAAATTAGTGAATGTATATAAAATTATGTGGAATTATTCTATTGGAATAATTTTAAATAACAACTTGTAACGACATACTCAATTATTTACAAATTTATGGTAGTTTAATAAATGACATTTAAAATAATCATCCCATGATCTAACTTAACAAATCTGTATAAATTTGTTTTTATTATTAAAATTACTATTTATGGTATTGTTAATGTATAGAGGAACCTATTATTAAAATGAAAAGTTCCTTAAAATCTAACAAGTATGCTTTTACCAGTTTATTTCAGCACACCCAATGTACTCTAGAACATTAAATCATTTTCCATACCCCTTAAAAATTCTTACAGGAAGTAAGGATTACAGTTTTCACTACAGTAGACATCAAGACCAAGCAGGTAATTCCCAGGACCTCTGCCAGCAGCTGCCCTGGAGGTAACGGTAAATCTGCAGAAGAGAAATGGAAGCACCAAGAAAAGAGAAATCTGGGCAATCATAAGACTATTTCAAATAACCCACAGAACAGCAGTTAACATTAAAATCCAAACGGTTTTTACAAGATTTTAACTTTAGAAAATACCACTACATTTTCAGTATATAGGTTTACCAAAGATATTAAATTTTTATTCAAGACATTATATTACAATACCTGAGTAAAATATGTCCTCATTTATCATATGAAAAGACTATAGTCCAATTTCAAATTTTGGTTATCATAAATTAAAAGTACCTCTTAATATTTATTTTGTCTTGCACTCCTACATCCAGTTATGCATTCTAGTAGTTATGTGTCCATTCTATGTAAATACTATTAAAATATGGAAATAAATATATAATGTAGAAATGATCTCAAATTTACATCTTTTTATATTAATACAATTTCAAATTTCCCAATCACATTTAGTTTAGTCTTATATAGGTAAGTATGGATAATGAGATATTTTAAAAGTTTATCTTCAGATTTATTTGCTATTTTGTAAATTAAGTTGAGTTATTAATGCTCTTACTTTTCATTAAATGTCTTCTTGAGTCAGAATTCAATTGTGGGTTGTTTTCTCTACGGTTTTTCATCTCTGCAGCTGCATAGGTTCTGGGACTGTGTCCGACACTGACGACAGGTAAGACGATAATAAATGCTCTGGTAAAGATTGCTAGCAGAGTCCAAGTGGGTGGAGTGATTTGACAAAGTAGTATTTTACAGTCAAAAAACTTAAAGCCTAGCTTCAATTTTCTAAGACAATCAAATATGTGCTACAAAAATTTTTTCACTATATCCTGATTTGACATATTATTTGTTGTACACACAAAAGGCAAAATATTAGAGATAATATTCATAAAAGTTAACAAAAGAAAATTATTCTACATAAGAAACCAACAACTCATTTATTTAATGGCAAATAAATAAATCCCTTAGCTTTATAGAGATTATTAATGAAAATTTGTTCATTAAATTTTCAAAAAATACTATTATTTGACATAAGTTGTAACCTTAATTAACCATTTAAACATAGTAAAACAACATAATTAGTTAATTAATTTACTTGATTAGGCTTTGATACTTACTTAGAGTTTGACCTTTAAAATGTTTAAAAGACTACCCATTTTCCTATATGTCTAAAACAGGAATAAAATGTATGTATGTATGTATGTATGTATATATATATAAGTTCAATGTAAAATATTCAACACTCAATATAACACAGAAGGGTTAACCTATTACAGTTTTTGTTATTTTAGGACAATTGATATTTTGACTAGTTCTGATCAAATTTCATAGTATTATGCATTGACATATGAAGAGTTTATAATGTGTTATATATGTTTGACATGCTTACCTCAATATCTTAAAAATTTTCATTTTAATTTAAAATTTTTTTACTTAAACTTGATTGTATTTATTGAAAATTAAAATAATAGACTTATCCTGAGTGTAGGGGTAATTACATTTGAATTTTATGTTTTGATAAATTTATTTTTGCAACATATTTTAAAGCTTGACTAGAACAGAGTACATAGAACTGTAGCCAAATTAACTACAAATACAAAATAAACAGCCAACTGCTATATTCATGAAAAATCAGGGTGTACTGCACAGATTTACAAGGTGAAATATGCATATAAATATGAGTTGACTAATTTTTATAGTCAAAAATAAAATTAAGAAATTAATTAAGAAAATGTTCCATACATTTATATTTTAATGATTCTTTCCCACAATAAATTAATCTACAAAGATAAATATATTCTATTTGATTCCTCATTAATTGTACCTCATGTTTTCCATGTCTAGTTTTCATAGTATCCCATGGACAGTAAGCAGAAAGAAGAGCAGCAGCAAATACATTCTGTTGACCAGACTGTGGAGTATCCCCCTGTATGCAGAAACAAGGTTACAATTGTGAAAAGATAAACACTAACTGTGGTCTGGACAGACTGGCTGTGAATGCTCAGAATGAAAAGCAAGAGTCAATAAAACTAGGAACCTTATTGAAGTGTCACATAAAATTTCAACAGGAAACTGATGTATGCATTTTAAAGACAGTAACAGACCTCAACAATATATAAGATACTAACTTCTATTTTGCCATTTAGATTGTATATTTGAAAATGTGTCTCAGTAGTTTTTTTTTTAAGAAGAAATATCAAGGTACATAAGTTTTGATCAACCTTTGCTCTTAAACTGCTTGTATCGGGGCTGGAGAGATAGCATGGACGTAAATCATTTGCCTTGCATGCAGAAGGATGGTGGTTTGAATCCCGGCATCCAATATGGTTCCGTGAACCTGCCAGGGGTGATTTCTGAGCTTAGAGTCAGGAATAAACCCTGAGCACTTCCGGCTATGACCCCCCTAAAAATACAAAATAAAATAAAATAAAATAAAATAACTGCTTGTATCTCAGTAATAAATACTAAACACTTAGTTTCTATTAGAAATAATATGGATGTTCAAATCTCAATCGGTAAATTTAGTTTTTTTATAACTTTACCCTCATACTCTCATGTGTCAGTTTTTCTCTAAAATCTCAAAAATCATAATCCCATTTACAATAGACTGCATAATATTACTAATTATTATACTTGTCTTTAAAGAAAATGCATCACATCATTGATATAATCCATCATAATATGCTTGTTTTCAGATAACTGAGAGCAAAGTTGTTTGTTTATTTGTTTGTTTGGGTCACAGTCGGCAGTGCTCATAGTTATTCCTGTCTCCATGCTCAGAAATCTCTCCTGACAGGCTTAGGAGACCATATGGAATACCGGTTTCCAACCTCCATCCTTTAGCATGCAAGGTAAATGCCTTACCTCCATGCTATCTCTCTGGCCCCCAGTATAGTTATGTTTAAAAAGGATAAAGAGCAAAAAGAAAAGTAAAGAGAATAAAGAAAAAAAACTTTACAAAATATAATGACAAGCAAATATGTGAAAATTACTGTGTCTTAAATGAGGACCTTAAGTCATTGGCAGAAAGATTACTCAATCCTTGTTGCTAGCTGACTATTCTCTCTTTTCA
Organism: Crocidura indochinensis; assembly: GCA_004027635.1. Classification (NCBI taxonomy): domain Eukaryota; kingdom Metazoa; phylum Chordata; class Mammalia; order Eulipotyphla; family Soricidae; genus Crocidura; species Crocidura indochinensis. The sequence goes on along the minus strand of PVKC010009836.1, from coordinate 13,039 downwards.
TTTTTTCTAAACATTAAGTGACCTCAGATACACATTCGCATTTATTTGGTGACTTTCTATGGGGATAATAGTATCAAATAAGTGAAAAATGTCTAAGAATTCAAAGCACTATTAAAACTAAAAGGAATTAAAAAAACTAAAAGGAATTAAAAGCACTATTACTGATACTGTTGCTCTTCTAGGGAGTGTTTTTAGTTGCCAGATCTCCTGGAAATAGGAGAGTGAAGGGCGGGAGAAGGAAGATGAATTCCCTGACTTGCTTCAAAAAATGCTTTATTCTTATCTATAATATGATTCATCAGTTATAAGTGAAATACAATTTAATGATTGAATGAAAGCTTTACAATTAGTGCAGATTAAGATACAGCTATTAATTTTGTGGGCTTTTAATTACACAGATATTTATGACTGATTAAATTCATTCATCCATAAGCCAAATAATGCTCATGTTTACTAATGGTTCCCTTTTTTGTTTGTTTGTTTTTTAGGTCACACCCGGCAGCTCTCAGGTGTTCCTTCTGGGACTAAGCTCAGAAATTATTTCTGGCAGACTTGTGGGGACCATATGGGATGCTGGGATTCGAACCACCATCCTTCTTTCTGCATGCTAGGAATACAAACGACCTCCATGCTATCTCTCCGGATCCTTAATGGTGCTTTTTTAGATAAAGGAAAATAAGACTTTATTTAAGGATACTAAAAGTAGAGATGGGAAAAACAGAAATGAGACTGAAATAGAGAGAGTGAGAGAGGAGAGAGAGAGAGAGAGAGAGAGAGAGAGAGAGAGAGAAGAGAGAGATAAATGAGTTCAAAACAGTGTGAGCTTCCCCAAAGGTGAAGAGAGCCCTACTATACAACAAAGCACGGAAGTAGGAAATTACATGTCTAAAGGAGGAGACAAGAACAAAAACAACAAAAATTTTCACTTCAGGATATGGTAGAAAGATTGGCTGTCTCTATCCACAAAGCGTAGAGCCAAAGAAGCGAAGCAGATCACTCGCTTGCCCCTTGCACAATTTCTAGCAATTGAACCCCAACCTAACACACAAAAACACATACACACATATATTACAAGCTAATAATTGACAACTGGAATATAACCCAGACTTTTCCCTAACGATTAGTGATGTGGAGCATTTTTTCATGTGTTTTTTGGGCATTTGTGTTTCTTCTTTATCAAAATGTCTGTCCATTTCTTCTCCCCATTTTTTGATAGGATTAGATGTTTTGTTCTTTTAAAGTTCTGTCAGTGCCTTGTATATTTTGGAGATTAGCCCCTTATCTGATGGGTTTTGGGTGAATAGTTTCTCCAATTCAGTGAGTGGCTCTTTTAACCTGGGCACTGTTTCCTTCGAGATGCAGAAACTTCTCAATCTTAATATATTCCCATCTGATAATCTCTGCTTTCATTTGTTTGGAGAGTGTCATTTCCTCCTTGAAGATGCCTTTAGTCTCACTGTCATGAAGTGTTTTACCTACCTGTTGTTCTATATACCTTATGGTATCAGTTCTGATATTGAGGTCTTTAATCTATTTGGATTTTACCTTCGTACATGATGTTAGCTGGGAGGATCTAAATTTGCTTTTTTGCAAGTGGCTAGTCAGTTGTGCTAACACCACTTATTGAAGAGGCTTTCTTTTATCCATTTAGGATTTCTTGCTCCTTTATGAAAGATTAGGTGATTGTATGTCTGGGGAACATTCTCTGAGTACTCAAGCCTAGTCCACTGATCTGAGGGTATGTCTTTATTCCAATACCATACCCTTATGATAGCTATTGCTTTGTAATACAGTTTAAAGTTGAGGAAAGTAATGCCTCTCATATTCTTTTCCCCAATGATTTCTTTAACTATTCAAGGGTGCTTATTGTGCCAAATGAATTTCAAAAGTGCTTGATCCACTTATTTGAAGAATATTATGGCTATATTTAGAGGGATCACATTCAATCACATTAAATCTGGACAATGCGTTGGTTAGTTGCCATTTTAATGATGTTGATCCTGCCAATTCATGAGCAGGGTACATGTTTCCATTTCCATGTGTCCTCTCTTATTTCTTGGAACAGAGTTTAATAGTTTTGTAGTTTTCTTTGTATATGTCCTTCACATCTTTAGTCAAGTTGACTCCAAGATATTTGAGTTTGTGTGGCACTAATATGAATGGGGTTGTTTTCTTAATGTCCATTTCTTCCATATATTTGGTGTATAGAAAGGCCATTGATTTTTGTGTGTTAATTTTGTATCCTGCCACCTTGCTATATGAGTCTATTGTTTCTAGAAGCTATTTGCTAGAGTCTTCTGTTGAAATGATGGCCATGTATCCTCCAGTGAGACACAGTCTTACTAATAAACAATAGCATCTATGGTCTTTATGGACTGCTCAGTGAAGGTTCAAAGCAAGATTCAAGAGAGGAAAATGTTGATATACTACCATCAGGAAATAATTACACTTACAGGATTTTTAAAAGAATTCACCTGATGACACATGCAGAATAAAAGACTCTGCATTTGCAATTTTTATTTGTTTGTCCATGTGCAAATGCTTCTGGAAAATTGTTTTTGTATCTTAAAAATATCTTGAAACAAAAAACTAGACAATCCAGACTAAGCAAATGCTTCTGGAAAATTGTTTTTGTATCTTAAAAATATCTTGAAACAAAAAACTAGACAATCCAGACTAAGCAAAAACCAAATTGCTATTTATAGAAGACTGACCTTGAGAAACACAAACTGGACAGAACCTTGCATGGGACCAATGAGTAATTTCCTTGACTAGATCTCAGCTTCAGATTAGCACAAAAACCATGATCTCTAATCCCAAAGGTCTGACTTTGACAACTGCAATTGAGCAGAACATCTGGAATCATGCTGCAAGACTATAGCCTAGGCCTGACCTAGGATCTGAGCAAAACTAAGTCCACTAACCACAGAAGACTCATTACACCAACAGTGATGAAACATAAATCCTAGAACTGTAAAAAACAAACAAGGAAACAGAGAAATAGGATATATCAATAGAAAAATTAAATTGGAAAAAAATGAACTAAATGAAAATCTGAGTAAAATATATTGTCTAAAATAAAGCCACCAAATTAACTATTCTAATTTGAGTTATGATCTTCAAGCCAAATAGTATATAATCATGAATCATAATTATAAATATAAATTATAGAATGTTTTATTAGATAAGATAGAATATTAAATATTAGATATATTCGATATTAAATAAGAGACTCCTTTTACTTAAATTATTAATTTTTATAAAACTATTCAGAGTTGATTTTAGATACAATGTATCAGTAAAAATTCCACCATCAGTGTCAGCCTCACTTCACCAAGAAGCTCAAAGGCTAACTTCTACCCCCACATACCTCCCTAGCCCAACATCATAACAGGCACCTTTTTCAATTTGCTTGTTAAAGGTGGGTCACAAAATACTAGTATTGTTGAATCTGTAGTTTGGATATTTATTTCTGACATTTTTTAATACCTTCAATGTACCTGAAACCCCTTGATCCCTGTCTAGCATTAGTTGATGTCTGTTTTTCTCCATCTACACTCTATTTCCTTTATTTTTTTCACTATACTGGGCCCAAAATGTGCTAGATAACAAGTGTTTATTGCACCTATTTATAGTATCACTCATGCAGTTATTCTAAATATTCTAAATACCAAATAAGTGATATTACCCTGAATTTGTCTTTATTATTCTGGCTTCATTTATTATGATGTGTTTCAATATCATACATGTTTCAATGAATTACATGATTGCTTCATTCCTTATACCTATGTAGTCTTCAATTGTTTATATGTACCACATCTTCATGATACACTCAATTATTATTGTAAATATAAGTCTATTTCAACTATAGCTATTCTACTTGGTGTGGCAGTGAATAGTGGTGTGAATATATCCTTTTGAATAATTTTTCTGTTTTGAAGATACATAAACAAAAGTGAAACTTTTTGGTTAATTCAATTCTAACTTTACTGAGAATTGTCCATACTGTTTTCCTTAAATGTTGGACACTGACTAAATTGCCAGTAATTTCGATATGACCTATCAACTATAGAAGGTAATATCTTATTATCATCTTGCTTTGGATTTACCTAATAGTAAATGGTGATGATCATTTTTAATGTTCTTGTTGTTCATCTTTTGGTCTACCTCTGAGAGGGGTCTATTCAAATATTTACTTATTTATATTTTTAACTAATTTTTAGTTATTAAAAATAATATCCACCTTCACCAGTGCCCATAGCTCCCTCCTTCTATGTCCATTGCCTGTATTCTAGAGAGGCATTCTATTGTTTTGCAGTTAATTATAGTTGCTAGTGTAGTTATTTCTCTAAAAGAACTCACCACTCTTTCTGGTATACTTCATATTGTAGGCCAGACCTTCCATTCCTCATCTCTATTGTATCTGTGAATTATTACAACAATGCCTTTATTTTTCTTAAAAAACATATATGAGGGGCCCTAGAGGTAAGGTGTGTTTGCCTTGCAAGACCTAGCCAAGGAAGAACAGTGGTTCGATCTTCCAGCTTCCCATATGGTCCCCCCAAGCCAAGGGCAATTTCTGAGTGCTTAGCCAGGAGTAACCCAAGCATCAAACGGGTGTGGCATGAAAAAAAAACACAAAAAAATATATGAGTGAGACTATTATCTATTTTATCTCCCAATTACTTATTTTACTCAGCATAGTAATTTTCATATCCATTCATATATTTAAAAAGTTTATGACTTTATTTTTGATTGCAGCATAGGTTCCATTCTGTATATGTTCTACAGATTCTTTAGCCACATATCTATTGTCAGGTACCTGGGTAGTTTTCCTATTATGTTTATTGTAAATAGTTCTGCAATGAATATTGGTGTGATGAACATATTTTTGTGTTGTGTTTTTGTGTTCCTAGAATCTATTCTAGGTATAGCTGTATCATATAGGAACTCAGTTTCCAGTTTTGTTGAAATCTCCATATTGTTCTCCATAAAGGATGAACTAGGCATCATTCCCATCAGAATGAATCAAATACCCACCAGTGCTGATTGTTCTTGCTCTTTGTGATGTGTGCCAGTCTCCGAGGTGTGAGATAGTACCTCACTGTTATTATGGTTTGATACCCTAATGATTAGTGATGTGCAAAAAATTTTTATGTCTTCTGGCCATTTGTATTTATTCCTTGATAGTTTGTCTGTTCATTTTTTCTCCCCATCATTGATAGAGTTAGATTTTTCTTGTTAAGTTTAGTCAGAAATTTATATAACTTAGATATTAGCCCCTTATCTGATGGGTATTGGGTGAATAGTTTCTCCCATTCTGTACATGGCTCTTGTATCCTGTCACTATTTCCTTTGAGGTGCAGATGTTTTTCAACTTAATATAATCCCATCTGTCAATCTCTGCTTCCACTGATTTGGACAGTGATGTTTTTGCTTTGAAGATGTCTTTAGTCTCAATGCCATGGAGTGTTTTACCTACGTGTTATTCTATACACTGTATGGTTGTGGGTCTGACATGAAGTCTTTAATTCACTTGGATTTGATCTTTGTGCATAAAGTTAGATGGAGTTCCAAGTTTACTTTTTTTGCATTTAGCCTACCAGTTTTTCCAGAGCCACTTGTTGAAGAGGCTTTCCTTGCTCCATTTTGCATTACATGCCCATTTATTAAAGATTAATTGATTGTATGTCTGGGGAAATTTCTCTAAAAAGTCCAGTCTATTCCATTGATCTGAGGGTCTATTTTTATTCCAAATGCCATGCTGTTTTAATGAATATTGCTTTGTAGTACAAATTAAAGTTGGGTAAAGTGATGCCAATCATATTCTTTTTCCTATGAGGTGCTTTAGCTATTCAAAAGTGCTTATTGTTCCTAATGAATTTAAGGAGTGTTTGATTCACTTCTTTGATAAATATCATGTTTATGCTTAGAGGAATTGCATTAAAACTGTACAATGCTTTGGAAATCATTGTCATTTTTATGATGTTAATCCTCCCAATGCATGAACAGGATATGTATCTCCATTTCCTTTTGTCCTTTTTTTATTTTTATTTGTTGAAGCAGTTTTTTGTTGTTTTCTTTGCATAGGATCTTTGCCTCTTTAGTTAAGTTGACTCCAAGATATTTGAATTTCTGTTGCACAAATGTGAAGGGGATTGTTTTTAATGTCCATTTCTTTTCTATCATTACTTGTCTATAAGAAGCTCATTTATTTCCAGTGTTAATTTTGTAGCCTTCAACTTTGCGATATAAATGCATTTTTTCTAGTAGTATTTGGTAGTCTTTAGGGTTTATTTTATTTTATTTTGGGTTTGGGGGCCACACCTGTTTGATACTCAGGGGTTACTCCTAAATAAGTGCTCAGAAATTGTTCCTGGCTTGGGGACCATATGGGACACTGGGGAATCAAACCACAGTCCACGGTCCTTCTTTGGCTAGCACTTGCAAGACAAACACCTTACCTCTAACACCACCTCACAGGCTCTGTCTTTAGGGTATCTAAGTATAATTTTATGTCATCTGCAAACAGTGAGAGTTTGTCCTATCTGGATACCCTTGTATTTCTTTCTTGCCCAATTGCTATGGCAGTTACTTCCAATACTATTTTGAATAGAAGTGATGGGAGGGGGCAGCCTTGTTTTGTGTCAGATTTTAGATTAAAGTTTTTAGTTTATCACTATTGAGAATAATGTTTGCAGTGTCTAGTCCATCTTAAATGGAAAACAATAAGGAGATTTCTCCCAAAACTGGAAATTGAGCTCCCGTACGATCCAGCTATACCACTCCTAGGGATATACCCTAGGAACACAAAAATACAATACAATTCCTTTCTCACACCGATGTTCATTGTAGCACTATTTACAATAGCCAGACTCTGGAAATAACCAAGATGCCCTTCAACAGATGAATGGCTAAAGAAACTGTGGTGCATATACACAATGGAATATTATGCAGCTGTCAGGAGATATGAAGTCAAAACTTTCCTATACATGGATGTACATGGAATCTATTATGCTGAGTGAAATAAGTCGGGAAGAGAGATAGACACAGTATAGTGTCACTCATCTATAGTTTTTAAGAAAAATAAAATACATTTTTATTTCCAGCTCATGACATGAATCTCATCACAAAGAGTGATGTGTGCAGTTAGAGAAATTACTACATTGAGAACTATCAATGTTATTGTGAACAATAACAATGTGAATGAATGAAGGAAGTAGAAAGCCTATCTAGAATACAGGTGGTGATGGGGTCGGGAGGAGGGAGATTTGGGAGATTGGTGATGGAAATGTTGCACTGGTGAAGGTGGGTGGTCTTTACATGACTGAAGCCCAATTACAATCATATTTGTAATCAAAGTATTTTAATAAAGTTATTAATAAAAAAGAGAAAAAAGAAAGAAAAACATTTTAATTAGATCAACCTATTTACATGTAATAAAGAATATCAAGACAATCCCCCCCCAAAAAAGAATAATATTTGCCACTGGCTTGTGGTGGTATATGTCCTTGACTATATTGAGAAAAGTTCCTACCATTCCCATTTTGTTGAGACTTTTTTTTGAATCAAGAATGGGTATTGGATCTTATCTAATGTTTTATCTGCATCTATTGATATGATTTTGTGGTTTTTATTTTTATTTTTGTTGTTATGGGAATATTATGTTGACTGATTTACATATATTAAACCATCCTTGCATCTTGGAATAAAACCTACTTGTTTTTTGTTCTTTCTTGATGAGATGTTGGCTCCTATTTGCCTGGATATTGTAAGGATCTTTGCACCTGTGTTCATGGACTATTAGTCTCTAAATATCTTTTTTTTTTCCCAGCATCTCTGTCCAGTTTTGGTTATTAGGGTGATGTTAGCTTCATAAAAACTATTTGAGAGTATTTCTGTTTTTTCATTTTCCTAAAAGAGCCTGAAATAGTGACTTATTTTAGAAATAACAAGTTGCCAATAGTATCATTATCAGGAGAAGCCATTGTGGAGAAATACCTGGAAAGGGGACTGATTCTTGTTTCTTGGTATTGGCTCTTATTGTCTTCTTATATGCAATGGGCTGGAAATCTGAAGACTTCAACTACCAGCAAATAATTGTGGCTGTCTTACTTAACCCTCTGCCTGCTGACAATCTCCATTCTGAGACACAAACATCCTCAACAATTTTTTCCCTGTGACCATAAATTGCTTTGTCCCAGTGTCATGCACAAATAGTTCTGCCTCTAAGTTTTCTGCTGCCACAGTTCTTCAAAAGACTATGCAATCCGTCCTCGGTGATTTTCATCTTCTAGTGACTTTTTCCATGTGCATTCCCTTTAACTTAAATTTCCTTCTCTGTCAAAGGTTATTCCATGTTAATGGACAATTACCTCCATGTAGTTTATCAATGTTTTATTCATAATTTTCATGCTTATTGCCTTTTCAGTTTATTTTCACATTATATCTTATATATCCTTGCTTGTTAATTTCTCATTTTTGTCAACAATTTTATTGTATGAGAAAAATCAATTAATTAGAAAACAAGCAAATTATGAGGAACAGTGAAAGGGTTTAAGACATTTGTAATATATATGTTATTTATTAAAATTGAAAATTTAAAGAAAGACATAAATATTAATATAATTTGGTGATTTATATTAATGTTTTTAATTAATTCTACATCAAAGGCAAATTCTTAGATAAATCATGAACTTTTGGCTGTAAAATGCATTAACTGAGGCATAATTTGCAAGGTGTGTCACTTTGAAGCGTGTGTTCATAGAATAGAATCTGCAATTGAGGGAATAGATAAATAAAAATTCAATATATATTTCTCTTCACTTGGATGCAAACCTCAAAGCTCTAAAACAGTGATCCTCAAACTACGGCCCATGGGCCACATATTGTATTTGTTCCCATTTTGTTAATTCACATCAAAATAAGATGTATTCAGTGTGCATAGGAATTTGTTCATAATTTTTGTTTTTACTATAGTCCCTAATGGTCTGAGGGACAGTGAACTGGGCCACTGTTTAAAAAGTTTGAGGACCCCTGCTCTAAAATAATATTAAATAACTCAAAATAGACTTAAATTGATTTTGAAGAAATTACATATATGTCCTTTATATATTCTAAGAAAGCCTTTTCCATATTTAGATAAGTGAATGTGATTGGTGCCTACAAACATACATTCTTCTTTCTGAACAATCTTCAGAAATAAATTTTGCTGCAGAGAAATCTACATAGAAACATTCCTTTTGTTTTCCTGAGGATACTGAGAACCTGTATATATAGAGAATAATAAATAATTAGTGTCATAAATTTAAAGCCTAATATTTGACTTACATATACTATATTTGGACTAAAAGATATATATCCATTCTGAATATTATATGTATAAATTTTAATAGAAAGTATTAGATCATTGCATTTATATTATTGTTAACCTATTGTTTTCTTTTTCCTTTCTAAATTTAAATACAACTATATATAAAAATATAAGCATGCTAAGGAGACTTACACTTTGGAAGAAAAAACCGAGCCATCTGATGACATCAATAAACTATCATTGTTTCTTTGGGAGGGTCCTCTCCATGGTAGAATATAAAGTTTCTTGAATAAATTCTATTAGAAAAAGTATTATTAAAATCAATAAAATATTTTTATAATATTTTTAATTCTTAAAATAAAATTTCAATTTTGGGGGATCATACCCGGAAGCGCTCAGGGGTTACTCCTGGTTCTATGGTCAGAAATCGCGCCTGGCAGGCTTGGGATATCATATGGGATGCTAAGGCTAGGACTACCATCTTTCTGCATGCAAGACAAACATCCTACCTCCATGCTACTATTTTGGCTACAAAATTTTAAATTATGTTTATAATTTGTCACTGAAAGAAATATTAGAAAGTATATAGTGATGCAATAATTTATAATTATTTATAATTCCATATTAAATGAAATAGAATATAGAAGTGAAAAGGAAATATCAATAGAAATTAAAATTATTTTTATTTATACCAAATTAAAATTTGAGTTAAAATATAATGACTGATATAAAACCATGATCACCATCACTTATCATTAGAGAAATCCAAATCAAGGCAACAATGAGATACCACCTAAAACCAATGAGGATGGCTCATAACAAAAATAATAGGACCGATCTCTGTTGGTGAGTATGTGGTAAGAAAAAAGTCTCATTCACTGCTGGTGGGAATGCTGCCTGGTCCAACCCCTATGGGAATCAGTTTGGAGGATTCTTAGTAAACTCAGAATTGAGCTGCCATATGATCCTGCGATTGCACTCTTGGGTATCTACCCCATGATGGAAAAGCATGCATCCCAAAGTATGTATACACTCCACTATTCATCACAGCACTCAGCACAATAGCCAAGAATTGGAACCGACCTCATGTCCAAATACAGATGAATGGATCATGAAGATGTGGTATTTTTACAAAATGGAATATGACATAGCATTTAGAAATGTTACAATCATGGATTTTGCAGCAGAATTTTGGATGGATATTCAAAATATTATGTTAAGCAAAGTAAGCCAGAATAAGAAGGATAAATACATAACTATAGCACTTCTCTGAGGTAATTAGAACATACAATACATCGACATACAGTAATCCATGAATAAATACAAGAGTTGAAAGAGTAAAAACCCCAAACACCATAGGTCCCAGCATATAACGAGAAAAATTGTTCAAATAAAGTGGAAGGAGTGCAACACAAAGAAGCAATTACCCATTACAACCTAGAGAAACTAGCAACAACAGAAGTAGAAGTGTTGAGTTAACAGATATGCAATCAACCTCTAATCACAAATGTCTATTATAATGTCCTAATGTATATATCCACAGATCCAGGTGCAGAATATAATGGAAAACTCAAACTCTCACTGCAGTGACTACTAACAGTATGCTTTAATGCCTTAATTTTACCAAGTATAAAATAATCCTTCAGCTTCTTTGTCCATAGGTGGCCTTGTAAACAAAGGGTGGACACCCTAATTTTAAACCACAGTGCTCAATCATACCAGTTACTATAAACATTGCCCATTATATCAGTATCTTGATAAAATACTTTAGTTTACCCAGTTCCTTTTGTTTATGTCTTCCACTAGACCCAAAGCATATGATCATTCAGACCAGGGGAACAGTCAATGCTGTACCAAAGACCTATATTACAGGCCTGACTCACCGAACATGTTTTGGCAAATCACTACTTCCCTTTTTTATTTTATTTCTTTATCTCTTCTTACCTCTACTTATTTTCCCTCTTTCTTTATCCTTCACCATAAACAATCTATTAAAAAAAGCTCTAGCTGTCACTTGCTCTATAGGAAAGGTACCTCTTTAAAGGTACCTCTTAAGATGCAGCAGATGATACCACGTAGGGTAACCACATACTATAGTCCTCACCAACACATTGCTTAGTACTCTAGATGTGAAAACTGTACTTATTCTGAAAAGCCCCAGCTTTTTATATAACCCTGAAACCTTTACATAGCAAAAACCACCCCCATTGGAGATGAATAGCCCTGAAAGAGGAAACTCTGCCAATAAGGACACACTAGCCTAATCCTCCTTAATATATTTTAACCATATTTACTCATTCTTCCTTTCTCTTCACTCTTATCTTTTGTTTCCCCTCTTTCTATGCTAAGCCACATCTTAACCAATTATTTGTATTTTCTTAACTCAATCATATCTCCAAAGCTCTGACCCAGCCTATGAGGGTCAGGCCTCGAACAACAACCTAGAAATAGAAATTAATGTCTGTCTTTATGTGGGCATGTGTTTGTAGACAGTTGGACTCCTCTCTGATTGCCAAACCTAAAATGTAAACAAAGCATGCCTAAACTGCATATAACTCCTCATATATAGCCCCTCCCCCTTCAGAAACTCCTCTATTTGTCTCATCCCACAATCCTGATTCATTACCCTTTCTTATTAAACTTTCTTTACCCTTAGTTATTAACCCATTGGGTACAAAAACAAACCTGCTCCAATAAATGCCACCAAGCTCCCAAATTGAAGGAACACCCTGCCAGCCCACCATCACATGCCTCTGAAAGAAATTGCAACCAACACACCTCCTGACTCATGCTTTATGACCCCCCTTCTTACCCTCCTAATCGTGGACTGTCACATGCTACTGAAACACCACCAGAAGGACCTCAGTCCAAAGACACTTCCCTCATGGCTACAAATAACTTTGCTAACCCAACAATCCAGAATGTGTGATGGAAAAACTGCCCTGGATTTCTCCACCAGAAGAATACCTCAAAAGACTCAATGGGGAAGCCTATATTTCCTTTATGTGTTTAATACCTCCATAATAATGCCCCCTAGTCTGGTTATTCCCAAAAGTAAATTAGCCTCATAAACAGCATTGTTTTTGAATGCTTTTCTTAAATGCAATTTTATTTCTTCTATTATATATTTTTTCTTTTTCTTTTTTTTCTTTATCTCTCCAACCTCACCTGTTTTGGTTTTGAGTGGTATAAAAACACTACAAGAAAACTCTTGCTTGGGATAAAAGCTCAGGTCAAAACCAGGGCACGGGGACTATGCAGGCTATCATTCTCACCTCCAAATCCACCAGCAATATAATTTGTCTCCATAGAGTGCATAGGCACTCTAAGTAAAGGGAAATATTATACACAGAAATAAGCTCTTATCTACTAGGGATAATAACTCATTTATTTTACAATACAGGCTTTCTCCCAGCCTGAGCATAAGTCATGTGTAACCAACTTAGATTTCATTTGATCGCACAGTGACCATCCAACCCAGAACTCCAGATCCCAGACGTGAAACTGACACAGGTCCCAGCAACATTACCAGGAACCAGACTCTCTACTCAGGGAAATTCCGAACATCACCCTAGCACCAACTTGCACGAGTTTTACCATGACATCCTGACATGAGGAAACAGCAACAACTTGAGCTAGGAGATGACTTCCCTATCTCACCATCTAGTGGTATGATACAATTGGGAGACATGTCATCCTGTGCTCTAAACTAAAACCATAATTGCT
>PVKC010009835.1:0-26356 GCA_004027635.1 Crocidura indochinensis | reverse complement strand
GAAAATATTCATTTGTTCCCTTTGCATCAACCCTTTGGTCCCAGCCCTATCCAAGCACACTAAATGTCTATCTGTCTCACAAAAGTGAAAGAGCCATCACTACACTCCACAAACAGAACTTTATGCCAGGAAGTCAACATGTTAATTTACTTATCTGATAAAGAATCACATCAGGGCCGGAGAGATAGCATAGAGGTAAGGCGTTTGCCTTTCATGCAGAAGGTCATCGGCTTGAATCCCGGTGACCCATATGGTCCCCTGTGCCTGTCAAGAGCAATTTCTGAGCATGGAGCCAGGAGTAACCCATGAGCACTGCTGGGTGTGACACAAAAACCACAAAGAGGAGGAGGAGGAGGAGGAGGAGGAGGAGAAGAAGAAGAAGAAGAAGAAGAAGAAGAAGAAGAAGAAGAAGAAGAAGAAGAAGAAGAAGAAGAAGAAGAAGAAGAAGAAGAAGAAGAAGAAGAATCACATTAATTAGAATATTTACTTTGAGACAAATGGAATTTTCTTTTCTTTTTTTTTAAACTTTTTTTTTATTGATTCATTGGCTTTTGGGCCACACCCAGAGGCACTCAGGAGTTACATCTGGCTCTGCAACTCAGAAATTGCTCCTGGTAGGCTCGTGGGAGCATATGGGATGCCTCGGAGTCAAACTGGGCCCTTCCCAGGTTGGCTGCATGCAAGGCGAATGCCCTACCGCAGTGCTATCTCTCCAGCCCCCAGTGAGAGTTTCTCTTCCTACACCCAGCTACACAGAATGAGTGAGTTTCTCTTCCTATGCTCAGATACACAGAAATCCAGTGTAATCAGATTTACTGCAGAACATCCAAACAGAATAAGAGAGAATGGAGTTCAAGAGGAACTTGAACTGGTGAGGAAGTATTATCCTTCCAGAAGCCAGCACACCTTTCCCTAGAGCTTTAAAATGACTCAGTCAACATATATCTCATAATGTTTTAACAATAAGGACATTACATCTATATTTCACTATACACACCTTCCTTGGCTGATGAAACTAATCAAATGCTGCTTAACTAGAAGTTAAGTCTAGAAACACCCTTTCTAGTTGACTTGGCGAATATCATTGCTGAGACACCACACATTGATTATCTCTTTTGTTTCATCATAATCTTAAATTGGAAATAATGACAATATACTTGTTATCATGTATAATCTACAAATACTATTTTTCCATATAATTATGCTTCTCTTTTATTCCCTGCAAAGCCCATTCACTTTTATTTCTCTATACCTTTACTCAATCTTTCCTTTCCTCGGGTACTTCCTTTTCTTAGTTATACAATCCAGCAAACATTGACTAAGATTTACCTACTGGGGAAGAAATGTTTGTCAAAATATATATATTGTCTAACGTAAGTAGGAAGCTTTCTAGTCCCCAGAACCACATATCACATCGCCTAAGGGAAAGGTGCTGACCATCCTTCATGCTGGCACTCAGCTCTCAACCTAACCACCTCCTTATATGTCTGATATGGTAGATTTAAGTCTGCAGCTCCATATTAAGAGGTTTTGTGTTTAAAGGTTTAAGATAATAACCCTAAAGTTCTGTTGCTTAATTGAATGGTTATAAGTATTTGAATACAATGGAGATATTTTTAAGACTCATGAATAAACATACGCTCCTTTTATTCATCTATATCTCAGTGGTTTCTTTTTCCATTTACCATATCTTACTTATAACACTACATTCCCATGAAAATTCACTATTGTACTTTTCACTTATCAGCTCTACTAAAATTTACACTTAACATTTCTAAGCTGCTTGTACAATGTGCAGTTTTAAGTTCGTGGCAATCTCGAGTGGTTTTGCAACATTTAGTATTAAATGACCTTAAAACTGCAGACAAGGGAAAAAAGAAATCCTGATCAAAGAAAGTCAGAGAAAGTAATCAAGGAGGGTAATAAGAATCAGCTGGAAGTAATGGTAGGTAGGGGTCAAGGGCTTAGGGTATATGGGTTATAAGAAAGGAGTGGTATAATTACAAATCCAAACAGAGTCAATAGCAATGAAAGCAGGAGAACCAAACCATAATAACCAAACTTAAAAAGATTCCTATCAAGGGGAAAAGGAAGGAACCCTGAGAATACTGGTGGAGGGAATTGCCACTGGTAGTGGAACTGGTGCTGGAACATGTATATCTAAAAACTCAACTATGAATAACTTTGCAAATTATAGCGTCCTAAAAAATAAAAATATTTTTATAAATAAATTCAAAATATTTTCCCTCTTACAACCTTCCGTGTGTGGGCCAGAGCAGTGACACAAGCGGTATCCCATATGGTTCCCCAAGCCAGGAGCAATTTCTGAGCACATAGCTAGGAGTAACCCCTGAGTGTCACCTGTGTGGCCCAAAAACAAACAAAACAAAACAAAAACAAAAAAAACCTTCCAAGTGTGAATACCAAACACTACAACCCACTAAGGAGGTAACCATCTCTATACTACCAGTAAAAACTTGGAAAGTAATCTTAGAAAACTCATATGAGGGGAAATAATTTTCATCCTTAACCAGGATGAAATGGACTCCAAAGTCTTTTCTAAGCCCAAATTCTTATTGTGTAGAAGTGTTTGAAAAATTTAGTACTACAGAACTCAAAACATATATACATATATAAACACACACATGTGTGCACACACACACCAAAAAAAGTTTGAAAGGAATGTTTTGTTATGAGAAACAAAAATATCCCTGAATTAAAATAGATATGAAGCAATATAAAGTCATTAATAGAAATGAATTGCTATATTAATTTCAAGAAAGTTGAAAGTATATCTCTGAAGGACATTTGAATATTACTTGAGGGAAGAAGGATACAGTTTAACAGAGATTTCTGTGTGCCTTGGCATAGAACAAAAGATATTCTACTATACCTTTGCTCACACTATTTCTTCCAATGAAACCACTGTCTTCAAATTACCATGCTTCTTGCACAGCTCATTCCAAACTCATACTGATGTTATTGATTTAATCTGTGCACACACACCTTTGAACCCTGAGGAGCAAGAATTAATTGTCTTTTGCTCTTACATATTCTCCTTTATACTGGAATCATGTTTGTTCTTATCTTATGCTTAACCCCCTCAAAGGTAAGGAGTGCATTATAAAGCTCAACTTCGTAATTATATCTTTTTTTCTGCAAGATAAATCCAACTTCACAGGTCTAATCTGAAAATATACAAACGCATGTACTTTTATTGTCTTCCTTCATCACTGCAGCAACAATCCTACTGCCTTTCTAATATAACAGACAATCGCCCCACAGCCCAGTACCCCCTAAAATCCATGGCACCTTGAGATTTCCCTTGTGCAAGTCAGAATCTGCTACCAACTGAATGGTACAGCTTTGCCAATCACAAGAACTTGCTCTTCCATGCCTAGGAAGGGAGACTGCCACCATCAGCAGGTCCCATAGACACATGGGTTGTAATTATATTTCTAATTCAATTGCCATTGAATTAAATTTAACTCAAAGATTGCCAGATTAGGTTCTATATATATTAAATTCAAAATGATATTCTTACTTTTTTTTGGGGGGGGGTCACACCCGGCAGTGCTCAGGAGTTACTCCTGGCTCCATGCTCAGAAATTGCTCCTGGCAGGCACGGAGGACCATATGGGGCACCGGGATTCGAACTGATGACCTTTTGCATGAAAGGCAAACGCCTTACCTCCATGCTATCTCCCGGGCCCCTAAAATGATATTCTTAATAAAGTCAGCACTTTATGTCTTGAAAGATGTATTTTGATCCTTAAACATATGTACAACCACGTCTATCTAAAGGCCTAAAACAAATATTACACTGATCACAAATAAATGGCTGAAAATGATCTCTTTCTTGAGATACTAGAGAACAATGTATAAGAGGTTCTGGAGTAAAGAGTTATTAATTTCTTATATTGAGATACCTTTCAGAAGAAGATAATAACCTGTTATTTCATGCAAGATTTATTTTGACATTTATATTTAAATATTTTAAGTTTTCTTTGTTCTGAAATACATCCTCATTTTGGGGGCAAGAATAAAACTTCAGAGAGGAAAATATAGAAAGATAACATTTATTTTGCCTTTCTTCAAAAGGTAATGGCTCATGGAAAACATTTCTAGGATTATTATCTGATATGCATATTCATCATTATGTTTTACCTGTATCTAGAAAAAAGGACACTATTGAGATTTAAAAAAAAAAAAGGAATTTGAGGGCCGGAGAGGTAGCACTAATGGTAAGGCATCTGTCTTGCAAGTGCTAACCTAGGATGGACTGTGGTTTGTATACCCCAGCGTCCCATATGGTCCCCCAAGCCAGGAGCGATATCTGATAGCATAGCTGGGAGTGACCCCTGAGCATCACTGAATGTGCTCCCCTCAAGCCCCCCCCCAAAAAAAAACCGAAATTATTTTTCCTCTACCATGAGAAGCAAAGGATTTATTTAGTTCCTGTTTCTGTCATTCACAAAGAGACTTTAGGTTAACCTCTAAAATCCTGATTCCTTAAAGGTTTAAAAGAAGGCAGAAAGGAGTCACTGTAGCATGGGTATGGTGCTTACTTTACACATGGCTGTCCCTGGTTCCATTCCCTGCACCACATATGGTCCATTGAGCCCTGACAGGAGTGATCCCTGAATCTCTGAATGTAGAGGCACAAGAAAGTTCCCAGCACTGTGTGTGGGAGGGAAAAAGGAAAGAAAATGGGAAATTGAGAAAATTTTTTAACTTGCTCACCTGCATTTTAGGATTATCATAATGAAATTCAAGATCAAATTATATGTTCTCTAAATTAAAATCTATATAAATATTAATTTACTGTTATCTAAAAAGTGCTGGTTTACTCCTCAGCCTGATGTAGTGGGAAAATGTGGGATCACAAACAACTGGAATATTTTGGTCAGACTCCCCAAACCTAATAGTCCCCCAAAAAACTGCTTAGTTCTTAGTGTTGATTTTTTCTATGTCATATTTTAATGAAATGAAGATATTTTGGCCACACTCGACAGCACACAGGGGATACTCCTGGCTCTTCACTCAGAAATCACTCCTGGCAGGCTTGGGGGACTATATGGGATGCCAAGGATTGAACCAGTGTCCATCCAGGTTAGCTGCATGCAAGGCAAATGCCCTACTGCTGTGCTATCTCTCTGACTCCTAAATGACATTTAAAAAAATAACTAGACATAGAGAAACACTCAGAGCAGTGAAGATTAATGAAAATCTTATAAGAAAAGTTTTTATTTTTTTGTGCTTGTTTGGGAATTAAAACCCAGTTTTCCACTAATTCTATATGTTTTCTATGATGGCATTGAATTCTTTGATTGCTACACATTAAAAAAAAGTTCATACAAGCACCTTTAATCATCATTAGCTTATTTAACTTCCCAACTCTGCCATTAAGACACATCTTTACAAATATTTTAGTTACCTCCAAACTGTACAAACTTTTACAAGAAAGCAATCACTTAGACAATAGATGTGCAAGGAAAGAAGAAAATCCTTCGGTGCTGTCGGTTTCTTTGGATGGGTTTCTGTGATCACTTCGTCACATAAAAACTGATTGTTTTTCTCTTCTCCAGAGGGTTTGCCTCCTGTTTTATCCTTACTCAGTCTCTTATTTAGAGAATTAACTCTCAAGTACATTATTCTATAAAAAAAAAGAATTAGATTCTGAAACATTCTCAATTAAATCTAGGGTATTTGACAAGGTCAGCTGATAGAATCAGCTATTTCAAGGAAATAAAAGCACTGAATAAAAACATTCATTATTTTGGGGGCCAGAGAGATAGCACAGCGGTAGAGTGTTTGCCTGGCATGCGGCCAACCAAGACTCCAGTTCAGCTCCTGGCATCTCATATGTCCCCCCAAGACTGCCAGAGGTGATTTCTGAGTGCAGGGCCAGGAGTAAACCCTGAACACCACTGAATGTGGTCAAAAATAAATTCATTATTTTGAAGGTAGTTTGTATCAGATGCTACCTGTTACAAGATTTTCAAAGAAAATCTTTAAAAACCATTTGAAAAATCCAATTTTTCAGTTGAATATATCCAATATACAACTTAAGAAAAAATAAAGGTCTAAAATGAGTTATAAAGCCTTCAATAAAATAATTTACTATGAAAAAAGAAAAAATAATATACTACAGAGACACCAAAATAATGTTAAAGTTTATGCAAATAAAAACGGAGTGAAGAGATTGTACTCTAGCAGTCTGTAGTAGGTAACTTCAAAAAAATAAACAATGGTGAAGGAATTGGTATTGGAACATTTCACATCTGAAACCCAATCATGAATATATATTTATATCACTTTATTAATTACAGTGATTCAATAAAAAACAAATAAAGGAAATTATAACAAATAAAAGCATAACCTACCATAATATCAAAAGTATCATCTGCAAAGGCAAATGTGAGCTTTAAATACATTGTTTAAAAAAATTTAAAGGAAAACTATTAGTTCTATATAAGCATATTTAATATATTAATTATAAAAATGTGATATTACTTTACCTGTAAAAATTCACATACTTAAGTCGGTCCCAGAATATTGATTCTGTTTACTAGGTAACTGGGGCAGTGCCTTATGCAGAACATGCTATCTATTCCTCATATATGGCAAATAGCAATTTTAAAAATTAGAAGCTAAGATCCCAGTAGATCTTATCTTAAAATTAAATCAGTTCAATGTCAACTCTTGGAGTTAAGAAATACTAAGGCCTGAGCAATAGTAGTGACACTTGCCTTGCATGCACTATTCTAGGTTCAAACCCCATAATCCCTTATGTTCCCCTGAACACTGCCAGCGGCAATCCCTGAGTGCAAAGCTATGAGTAACTCCTGAGCGCAAAGCTATGAGTAACTCCTGAGCATCACTGGTGTAACCTGTCCCCAAAATGAACAGGCATGGGAAGTGAGCATTGCATTTTATTTACTTAGTTACTTTTTTTTTTAAAAAAAAAAAACAATCCTGGCTGTGTTTATGAATATACCCAAATCAGTTTTCAGGAGATACTTCAGGTATGTTTGAAGGAATATGTGGTGATGGAATCTGAGTCTTCCACATAAAAAGCTTGTGCTCTACATGTTGATCCATTTCCCTGTCCCAAGTATTATACTTGAAAAAAAAAAACACATGCTGATCAGTGTTTACCAATGCGCAGCACTGTCACCAAATGTTGCTGTACCCATCAACTGAAGTGGGAGGTGGCATAGTAGCTTCCTTGGAAAGTTTTCTGTTTCTCATTAAAGAAGGCAGATTCCCAGAGAGATACTAAAGATCTTTTTTCTTTTCTTTTCTTTTCTTTTCTTTTCTTTTCTTTTCTTTTCAGAAAAGATGGTAAGTCAAATATTTCTAGAGTTGTTTGATGTATCATGTTTTCTGTCTTGAAATAATTCTCCCACCCACCCAATTTCTATTAGAATTCAAAATAAATAAATAAATTGGCCCATATAGATAAATATATAAGTATATGAATAAACTGCAAGCTGCATTAACTAGAACTGTTGCCACTCAATCTGCTCACCAGTCTAATAAATTATCATTTTTGCAAGACTGTTATCAATAATGAACTGAGTCACCTCAATAAAATTCCACACCAAAGCTACTTATTGTATAACAAAATGAGCTTATCCAATTGATTTATAAATATAACCTGTCTGTGCACCAAATACACAAAATTATATCAACAAATCCCAAGTTGAGGCCTGTCTCATAATAATAATTTCAAGGCATATTATTTTGAATACTTTCCCCATTACAACTGGAAGAAAACACAAAACCTACTAAGTTTACTTATTGAATAAAGAAGTTTCCTCCAAAGTAAAAACATACATTTTTTCTATTTATTATGCTCTAGGAATCTCAAGTAACTAAGTAACAACATAATTGTTTTGCCATGTGACAGCCAACACTCAAACCAATTAAGCACCGAGATGCAATTTAATATCAACATGAAACAAAGATGAGGAACATAGTTAAACAATTAAAATTCAGTTCCTGTAGTATAACTACAGTGAACAATAATATGTGTAATAATTATGCTGTTCTTTGTAAGTGTAATTTGTCTTAAATTTAGTACTTTAATACTATGTCACGTGGATAAATTAAAGCTGGTATTATAAATGATCCAAAAACCAAAGTAAGGAGATGCAGATTAAAATAAGAGGAAAAGAAAGGGAAATGAATGGGTGCAATTATGGCATTCATACCTCTTTCTTTCATTCATTGATTTTTGTAGTCCCCAAAGAACTTCAACATTTAATTAAATCTTGACCTAAGAAATCTCAAGCAAAAACCACATGAAAGGAAAATGCAGCTATAACCTCAGAGTAAACAATAAATGCTTTCTACAGACTAAAAAAGTGTATGTTCTCATCACCTGAGAGTCAAAATGAGTTGGGAGTGGAAGTGGACAACATTGCCTGGAATCTATAGTTAGTTGAAAGGCTTCACAATCAATTTACTCTTTTTTTTTTCCTTTGGTTTTTGGACCACACCCAGCGGTGCTCAGGGGTTACTCCTGGCTGTCTGCTCAGAAATAGCTCCTGGCAGGCAGGCACGGGAGACCATATGGGACACCAGGATTCGAACCAACCACCTTTGGTCCTGGACCGACTGCTTGCAAGGCAAACGCCACTGTGCTATCTCTCTGGGCCCAATCAATTTACTCTTACTATCACTGTTACTCATAAATATGGAATGTATTTATATCATTCAACAGCATGAATGTTTTCTCTGTGCTGGGATTTGGGGGGGGTACTATAAAATTTCCTCTGTGTTGACTATTCTTGTAGCCTTTGCCATTGCCTGATGTTTTGTATCATTTAAATCATCGGCAGTCCTGAACTATTCTACGAAGGCCTAATAAAGCTTCGGTGTAAGGCCCAAAAGTACTTGGTAATTATATCTGAAACAAAAGATGACAGCCCTTGCCTTAAAAGAAAAATTAAACAGGAAAGTGAATAGATCCTGTAGTAGTCTAAACAAATACCTCCAGTAGGACTTCTGGCTTTATTCATGTAGGATTGAAGCTGCTTCCTTAATGTTAGACTAAGATGTTTTCTACAGTCACGCCTTATTTCACTAGCTCATTTTCCAAGATGGGAAGTCTATATTTGTGAAAAGGACATGTTTATCACTAGCCCTGCAGAGCAGTTCATCTCTTCCCTCACTACCATTTTACATATTATTCTGTCACTGATGTGATTTTTAAAGATTCCTATCCTCTGGGATTTTTTTTCACTTAACATAATCAAATTCCTCAGCTTGTACCATGCATACGCATGTTCCTCAAAACCTAAATATTAAATTTTCATTTGTCTGTGTATTATATTGTAAAAACAAGCCTTGCCTACATATTGTTTGTGTCACATATTGGCCAAAAATCTCTGTCATGTGTGTCACCTATTATGCAAGAATGTAGGTGAATATTTTAGAAGTTTCAAAAAATACTTACCGGTACTCAAAGTATTTTACAAAGCTACATCCCTCAAAGGTTTTATATGCTTGACTTTTCTTAATGTTCTAAAGGAAGAAATTTGAATCATTAAACATTTAATAAGAATACAATGTACAAAACATGCACAGAAATAACTGAAGGTGACAGAGTGCTTCGTTTTATTTTTCTCTTATTAATATGCAGTTTTAGAAATATGGCTGGGGGGGCCGGGCGGTGGCGCTGGAGATAAGGTGCCTGCCTTGCCTGCGCTAACCTAGGACGGACCTCGGTTCGATCCCCCGGTTCCCCATATGGTCCCCAGTGTCTGCCAGGAGCGACTTCTGAGCGAATAGCCAGGAGTAACCCCTGAGCGTCACCGGGTGTGGCCCAAAAACAAAAAGAAAGAAAGAAAGAAAGAAAGAAAGAAAGAAAGAAAGAAAGAAAGAAAGAAAGAAAGAAAGAAAGAAAGAAAGAAAGAAAGAAAGAAAGAAAGAAAGAAGGAAGGAAGGAAGGAAGGAAGGGAGGAAGGAAGAAAGAAAGAAAGAAAGAAAGAAAGAAAGAAAGAAAGAAAGAAAGAAAGAAAGAAAGAAAGAAAGAAAGAAAGAAAGAAAGAAAGAAAGAAAGAAAGAGAAATATGGCTGGCTGTAGGCATATCTGGATGTGTTTCTTAAAATTAAAAGTGTAAATGAAATGTATTAAATGTACCAAATAACCCAAAGCTCAAGATAAATCCCTGTGGCAGCTTAAGAATCTTCAGCATGTAGTACACAATTTCTTAGGATGGAAGGGAGTTTGAACAGAACACTGTCCAATTTAACAAGAATTTACTACCTCAGCAGCTTACAAAATCATGAACTAAAAGTTCTAATAGTGCTTTATTAACATGGAGACATAATTATTAAAGGTAGTCATAGAAGAACAGACTACACAGAACAGTTCTGTCCCCTTAGTAACTTAGTAGCTTTTATATTAAAGACTAAGTAAAGGTTATAAATGAATCATCTTCCACCTATCTTAAGAACTTAATCCTTTAACTAATGAATGTGAAATGATAAAAAAATTAGTAGACATATATAGTTGTTTTATTCAATTCAATTTCCTGGAATTAAATACCACAGACTTAGTAGCTTAAACACTGAAGATTTGTTCTTCAGGGGGGCCGGGCGGTGGCGCTGGAGGTAAGGTGCCTGCCTTGCCTGCGCTAACCTAGGACGGACCACGGTTCGATCCCCCGGTTCCCCATATGGTCCCCCGTGCCTGCCAGGAGTGACTTCTGAGCAAATAGCCAGGAGTAACCCCTGAGCGTCACCGGGTGTGGCCCCCCAAAAAAAAAAACCAAAAAAAAAAAAAGATTTGTTCTTCACAGTTCTGGAGACTGAGAAATCCAAGACCAACTGAATCATTTTTGTTCAAGTACTCGACCCCCCCACTGATTCACAGGCGATCACAGACCTTCCAGCTATGTGCTTCACTGTGTGAGCAGGGAGAACACCTGATTCTTTTCCTCAGTTTATGAAGATACATATCCCATTATATGAGTCCAGCCCAGGATCACACCTAAATCTAATCACTTTCCAAAGATAACATCTTCAAATTCCATCCACTGGAGGACTTCAACAGATTAACTTTGAAGGGACATAATCATTCAGCTCATAACAATAATTAATACCAGATCCACTTTCTGGTTGACATAAATTTCTCCCCTAAAGGTGCACAGAATACCTGAAGTATGGATCTAAATCTTTCAACTCTGCTTTCATCACAGAGTTTTCCAGTTTATGAAGGCACATTCCAGCTCAGTTTTAACTCCAAATAAAAGTGATCTATGGATGACCATAAACACACTTCATCTATAAAAGGCAAATCTACCGATCCCACAGGCCCTCACTACCTGCTACCCCCAACACAAAAAGAATATACATTATCCAGAGAAATAAAAAAAAACTTTTAGACAATTCATTCTCCACCACAAAATTCTAGTACCCCTTGCTCCCTCCTCACTCTCAACTGTTAACCCTGATCTTCATTGCAGTGAAGTAATGGAAATAATTTCTTGTTTTGCCATAAACTCTCATCATAGCCTGCATCTGTTCCCAGAAACTATTACCAACTATTACCACAGAGGATTTGGGTACAGGAGTTTGTGAATCACATCTCAGTTCTTTTCTGACTATGAGAGATTACTGCTTTTCTCTACCTTTCTCACATCAACAATTCTTCCCCCTTTCTTGGATACAAGCAAACCATAATTTTTCCTTGCCATCAAAGAAAATCCCTTCCATTTCAAATTTGTCATTGAGCACACCTCAAAGTGTTCTCTCTCTCTCTTTCTCTCTCTCCTCTCTCCTCAGCTTTATTTTCTTTCCAAGCACTAAAACTAATTAACAGTCTATCAGCCATTAAACTTCACTGACTTGTTTGTTGTCTCTTTCCCAATGAAATGTGAATTATATCTCAAGTCCTCATTGGAATGTTTGGCATGCAGTAGGAACTCAAAATATATTTGAGCAGTACATGAAACAAAGACTTGAAGACCATCTCAAGAAGGTTAAAACTAAAAAGAAAATGTGCTCATTTATTTATTAATTAAAACATTTATAGGGTGCCACTATGTATAAGCATACATATTCTTAGGTGATGCATATTCAAATATTCTCCATGCCAAAGGAATTTATAGCCTTGCAGAAAAGAAAAGGAAACAAATAAGAGCAATGAACTATTGTTCAACTGCAGTGCCTTTTATGTCTAAACAATAACATATTAGAGGTAACTTGAGAAAGAGAAATTGGGAGTAAGATGCCTCTTTCATAGAGTGGGTGAGGCCACATAGATTGTAATAATCTGATTTCAGATTTGTTCTCAATTAGACATCAAGCAAAAGTGCCTGCTTAAATGTGTCACTTAATAAGTGTTAAAATAGTGTGCTAATGATGGCAAACTTGATACATGATAAATAAGCACCTAAATGCTTAAGTAAAGCATTGGGGAATGGTGGGGTCTACATATGATGTTGAGAGTTAGGGAGTGGTGCCAACAAACGCAAAGCCCAAAGGGTATGTAAAAGCATGGCATGTATACCTGGCAGTAAAAGCCAACGTAAAATAGGTGTATAACTCCTCATGTAACTAAGAGAGGAAAAGTTAAAATTGATTTAAGAAGTGAGTCTACACAGAGTGATCCTTCTTGGCTACAGTGTCAATTATGGTGCAAGTACTAGTGAACATTAATATGAAAGAACTAATATTTATTAAAAAGCCAATAATACCTGACTGCCTTACATGTTCAAAAAGTTCTGGTCTCATTTGAAAAATCTCAATCCAAGTTCATTTGCAAGAAACTAAAGCTGAATCATTTGGTTGGTCTCTGAAATCAGAAGAGTTGACGTCCTAAAATTTCACGTACACTGGCCATTGTGTGCTCTGACCTCTACCTATATTAAATATACACTTAAGTTCCACCATGATAGTCTTACCATGCTGTTCTAGACAGATAAAATAATGTGGTTTTAAATTACATGTCACTTTAAAAGTCAGAAAGCTAGAAAATTGTGTTCTCACCCCAAGCTCCAAAAAGCTTCTCTTTAAAGAAAGAAAAATAAATTAAAATGAGTTTTGGTTCCTCCAACAGAAACTATCACATCAAATCTACCAAATAATTACATCTTCAGGCATTTTGAAATTTAATAGAAATAAAGTCTAGATAAAATTAATAGTGCTAATATAGCACTCAGGGGTATTAGTCAAACTTGGAATTACATAATTTGACTAGGCAGGGAAATTCATTTTATTTTGTCAGTCTCTTATACATGTAATTTCAAGTTGATCAAAGTTAATTATTTCTCTGTAGTTTTATTATGCAATAGCATATCCTGGCTACTTTATAGTATTATCAGTTTTTATTAACTCTGCTTAATAGATCAGCAAACTAAACTTTAGGGGGGAAACAGAGTATTCTTTAATTCATATAGCACTGGATATATATGATACCCACCATGTAGTAATAGATGTCCCAGTAATTTCTCTTAAAAGACCTAAGTAATAGTAAGAAAAGAACATAAAGAAATGTTCATAAAGAAATGAAGCAAAATCATCTTTTAGGTAGTATACCCCAAAAGTTTGCCAGGATTTATGTAAATAATACACAATTGAAGATAAAATATTTTATTTGGAATCAATCAAATAACAATGTATATAACTTCAAAATTTTTGAAGAATTAAAATCAGTAAGAACTGAAATCACTTTGATTCATTAAATTTGTAATGGGAAGCTAAACAGTAGATGAAAACTATCATCCCAATGCACAATGGAAGAAAAACAAGATTGCATGTTAAAAATACACATAAAGAACATTTGGAGGAAATGCAGAATTTCCTACCCTTCCTGGATTTGTATTTCAAACATTCAGTATTTGATTACATTGTGAGATCTTTAGGAGCATAAACTAGTGTTACAGGTACAGATTTTTTTTTTTTTGGTTTTTGGGTTTTGGGTCACACCCGGCAGTGCTCAGGGGTTACTCCTGGCTCCATGCTCAGAAATTGCTCCTGGCAGGCACGGGGGACCATATGGGGCACCTGGATTCGAAATGATGACCTTTTGCATGAAAGGCAAACGCCTTACCTCCATGCTATCTCCCGGGCCCCACAGGTACAGATTTAAACCTCTCAAATTTATTCTCGTAAGACATGGCATGTACCACAGTTCCCAAAATTGGCATTTCATGGCATCTTTTTTTTTTTCTGCAAACAGTGTTACAGTCTTTGGGTTGAACCTGATACAAACCAGTACAACTTTTCATAATACCCATCACTTCCAGCCTATTTTCCTGCCCCCTACATCCTACCCCAGAGAATAAAGGTTTGAAACATAGAATAAAAATCATGATATTCCTTGATGAAATGAATTTCCATCGAAAAGGAACACCTTGCAAAGCCCAAAAGAAGTAAGGAGTTTGCATGTTCAATTATTCTTCAAGCACCATTACAATAATAGACATAGTGGAACTTGGTGGCATATGCTTCATGGTAGGAAAATTGCAAAATCCCTTTACAAGAGGAAGAGGGTCCCTTATCCCACAGATTATCAATGAATACTATTCCCTTAAAAGATAAAAAAAATCCATAAATAAAACTGTAAAAAAATTCACTGTCACATAAATTTTAATATTAAGCCTGTCATAAAATCCATCATAAAATATTTTCACAAGAGGAGCTCCCTACCTGACAATTCTCAGATTTGTTTACAAACCCCAAAATACACATTCCATTAGGATGAATCAGCCCTATCTCCAGGAAGAGCTTAATGTACCTGAAATTCTCTACTAAATTGTGTCCTTTGCCCCTTACTAAACTCTAAGCATCAGAGAAATATAATTCTGCCCTTTTTATTCTTTAAGTTCATCTGCACTTAGACCGTACCATATAAAGCCTCTTTGTAACTGTTTAAAAAATTAAAGTGAATTAAGTCCTATGATATATTTTGTTTTATTTCCTAATTTCAAATATCCACTTGTCCCCCAAAGCATAAAAGCACAATTACACTTCCTGACTGTGTATATCCAAGTTTTATATTATGAATTTAAAAAAAAAAGTTTTCTTTTAACTGTTGGTCTTGACAGTTCTCATGAGTCCCCTGCCCTGTTGAGTATGACAGTTTTTAAGGCAAACAGTGAAATAACCTTTCAGAAGACTGAAATAGTGAATGTAATTTTCTTTGTTAATTTTTTAATGCACTTTTGACATTTTTGGAATGAAAGGTCGGAAAGAAAGTGAAGAAGCCATTACACCAATTATATTCATTATGTTCCTCCCTTCAGAAGACAAGAAGAAAGCTTGAAACAGTAAATGGAACACAGATGGTTTCTGCACATATTAATTTTCATATCTCCCAATTACTTATTCATATTTAATTATCAGGGTGTTTTACAGTGACAAAGACATAAATAAAAGGGTTCATAATAAATTATACTTTGATATGAGAAAACAATAAGAGTCAGATCCATTCATAAAGCAACTTTAAAAGCTTGCCAAACAAGAATGTTTTGAGAAGCTAAGGTAGCACTAGGCAGGCAATGAGAAAAAGAACGGAAGAAATATTTAGAGCTTTAGCTCAGCCAAAGGTCTACACCTTCCTGTCTTTCCATCTCTGACTCATTCTTTTCTGCTAATTGGATTTCCCAAGCACACTGAGCTCCTGAGCTCCTGAGGCGGATTCCACCTTCTTGAAGCTGCATTTGGCACTACTATCACTTTCTTTACCTAAGTGATATAATCATCCTTAAAAACCCAGTAGTGTCACCTGCCCCAGAAAATCTTTCCAGTCTCATCGACATCTTCCTTAGGACTCTTGTTTAGAAAGATAATAAAATTGGACTGAATTTAATTAGAATCTCCGATTAATTCCAGTTTTTTTAGTCCTTAGAAGTCCATCCATTCCTAATAAAATTAATATAATAATAATAATAATAACAATATCAAAAGACAGCTACTAAAGCCTTTAAAAATGCCAGGTATTGGGGGCCGGGCAGTGGCGCTGGAGGTAAGGTGCCTGCCTTGCCTATGCTAACCTAGGGCGGACCACGGTTCGATCCCTGGTTCCCCATATGGTCCCCTGTGCCTGCCAGGAGCGACTTCTGAGCGAATAGTCAAGAGTAACCCTTGAGCGTGGAAACTAAAAAGGTGAATGAGATGGCCTCAGTGTAAAGGTATTCACCAGCTGAATAAAAACAAGTCTGCAACTGAACTAGCCTAGATTAATCTAAAAGTGTCACTGGTGTGCCTCAAAGAGAATAATGAAATTTAATCCCATTCCTCATGAACTGGAAAAGGAAGGAAAGAATAAAGAGGCTCTGCTGGGGGAAAAAAATAACCTAAGTAGTTCCTTTGTTCTGGATGTGGCAACTCATGTTCTGGAGTTTTTTCTCATACAGTGGAAATGAATATTAGGTTTCCAATTTCATAGCAGACTCATTCAAGTTTAGTCTTGGAGACACCTACAAATAAATATTGAAGAACTATTCCCCTTATAGTTCCTTGGAGTCTACACCAATTTGGTCACTTTGTTCCTTTATTCAAGAGTTTGTCTCCCTTCCACCATCTACAATCAATAGACTCTTTACATTACTGGACACTATAGTCAAATATAGAATTCATGTTTAAAGTGTTAACATTTAAGACTCTAAAAGTAAAATTAGTAATGGTTGAAAATTCTCTTAAACCATCTGCCTATCCTTTGCCATGGTGTCTGGCAATCATGAGTCAAACTACCCTAGAGACTGCCAAGGTAGAAGATGAAAGAGAGCAAATAAGACTATATTCTAAAGTACAATAAAAAAGCATGGCTTTTTTTGCAATCTAAATCACTGCTTTCCCAATGGCAAATTAAGATGCAAAACACAAACAGCCCCATACATAGGGGAATAAGAAAGAGTTTTTTTTTTTATTAGGAAAGGGATTAGGGAAGAAAAAAAATCTATCATCTCAAAATCTGTCTTTGACCAAAGATTAATTTTTATCTAAAGGTGAATGAAGTTTGCCTCTAAAAAATAGTCACAGATAACATTTTTATGGACATTTTCCTCGAAAACCTAAGATCCTTATCTCTGTTCAATGAAGAAGGCAGTCATCTAAATCTGTTTACAGTAACTTTCCCTGATAACCTTCTGCATCAATCTTTCTCTCCTTCCCTGTTTCTTCCCAATGTCTTCTAGTCATGACATGTTTGTAAAGGATTTATCTAGGTTCATGTGGGTGCATTACTCAGTTTTTCTGGATTTCTTCCAGTATTTAGGAATTATACAACTTATTAATAAATTAATAATTTCTTTGTTCCACCAGAAAACCTGCTGTGCCAGGAGATGGTGGACCCCAGAGCTCTGGATCAATAAAACTTGCACTGCTGATTGCAAAAAAATTTAATAATTTCTTGTTACTTAACTCTGATGGTTGTTTGATTATTGGTTCAGCTTCTGAAGAACCCTGGTGGACACAGAATATGTATTTTAACAAGAGTCACAGCATGTAAGTGTTATAGATTATAGTTCCCATCTAAATATTAAAAAAAATTTGGGCCCAGGAGATAGCATGGAGGTAGGGCATTTGCCTTTCATGCAAAAGGTCATTGGTTGGAATCCCGGTGCCCCATATGGTCCCCCGTGCCTGCCAGGAGCAATTTCTGAGCATGGAGCCAGGAGTAACCCCTGAGCACTGCTGGGTGTGACCCAAAAAAGCTCCTTAAAAAAACTTTGCTAATAAACAGAATCATGTCCCTTTGAGTTTACAAAATCAGAAATCTGTGTAAAGAAAATCTCACATGAAGAAGTACTCAAGATAGATGTACACCATCTCATTTAATTCCCAGAATGAACCACTGGATATTTTATTGTTGTATCAGTGGTAAGAGAGATTGAAACCAAGGCTTCATCCATGCAACAACGTGCTTTCCTACTAACTACAACATAGGCACTAGTATGAACTTCTAAATAATATCCCCTACCACTATATTTACAGAAGAATATCTGAGAGCTAGCAAAGCTAAATTCTTTGCTAAGTGTAATAGCTTAAGCCAAGGCATGAGCCAGGTACATTTTATTCCCATCCTCATATCTGTTCAAGATCAATTGTTTCTCTAGCCTCTCTGCTTTCACATAGGTGGCAACCAATAAATATTACATTTACAGCAGGCCATGTTGATCCCCTGTGGCTAACAGACTGTCCTGATTCTAGCAGACTTGGCTTTAGTAAAGCCAGAACCACTGAGCTGCAATCTTTGTTTCTCTCTCCCTCCTGATGGAAACAAGCTGTGTCCTCTTCAGAAGCACCTAGGTGAATTTAAATTTTCTGTGGTTCAAAGATATTCACTGTATGTTCTGACTTTTCTCATGTGGTGCTTCAAAAGCCTTGACTTCTTGAGGCACAGCAAGCACAGTTCCCTGCTGAAGTAGGACACTTCTCTCATCCACTTCTGTCACATTGCTACACAGCAGCAAGCCAGACTGCAGTTCTGAACTCCAATGAGTTTTGCATCTTTTTCTCACAAGTACAGCCCAAGTAGACAGTCCTGGGAAGCCATATAGATTCTGACACCTTAGGAACTTCTCAGGGGCCTACAGAATAAAAAAATGCTTCATTCTACATTTATAACCCATTCCCTCTCTAAATTCTTGTATCTCCACCCCAGTGTAAAACACCAGAGTATCTCTGCTAGACAATATGCCAATGACTTGGTGTCAGGAGTGGGGGAAGAGTTGGGATATAGTGTATGGTGTACCATGTGATAGTGACCAGCTATTGGATATAACTCTTATATAACTCTTATACCACTTTCTAAGAGAGAGAGAGAGAGAGAGAGAGGAGAGAGAGAATATGATGATTCTGAGGCATTCTACTTGAGATATCTTTCAAAATACTACATATGGCAACTCATGTAATTTCTACAATAAGCCTATAAAACATTCACAATAAGCCTAAACATGAAGCTGATGGTAAAAGCTAGACTCAAAGCTCTCCAAATTGAATTGAGATTCTCTTGTTCCAGAAATTGGCCTACCTCCATAGATCTCTACCCTATAAAGGTGAATATCTTTCAGAGTTAGTGAAGAAACAATAAACTGCAATGTGTCTGATTTCATCACATTATTATGACCTATAATCCTTCAAACACTGACACAGAATGAATTCTATCTGTCCAGACTTAGCAAGTTAGAAGTCTACTCCACAATATGTGACATTTATATTATAAAATGTTATCTTTAAGGAGACAAATAAGGTTACATTAAATCAAAAGAACTGAGTTCTAGTCAAGCAAAAGTGGCTGGTGTCCTTAGAAGACAGTAAAGAATACATGAAATGAGCAAAAATAGAGAAATTCTATGTGAGAATAAAGGGAGAAAGTGGTTGTCAAGCTGAGGATGAGCCTAAGAAGACACCCATCTTGATCACTAAGATTCATTTCCCCAGCAACCCAAGCTATTAGAAATAAATTCCTATTGTTTAAGTCTGAGATATTTTGTTATGGGACCCCCCCAGTAAGTAAACATTCCAACACAAATTTGTAGGCACACTTCAAATCTTTTTAAAAATATTTAGTCATCTTTTTATTTTTATTTATTTATTTATTTGATTTTTGGGGCCACACCCAGCAGAACTCAAGGGTTACTCCTGGCTCTGTACTCAGAAATCACTCCTGGCTAAGGGGACCATATGAGGATACCGGAGATCAAACCCGTGTCCGTCCTGGGTCAGCCATGTGCAAGGCAAACTCCCTGCCACTGTGCTATCTCTCTAGCCCCGTATTTAGTTACCTTAATATATTTTTAAACACTTATTATGTGGGAAATTGTATGTTATATTTACTAGAACTTTTTTTGTTTGTTTTTTGGGTCACACCCGGCTGCACTCAGGGGTTACTCCTGGTTCTATGCACAGAAATTGCTCCTGGCAGGCTCTGGGGACCATATGGGATGCCGGGATTTGAACCATCATCCTTCCGCATGCAAGGCAAATGCACTACCTCCATGCTATCTCTCCGGCCCCTTGCTAGAACTTTTTAACGTGCTATTGTTGAAGTATTTGAGTGTTGTATACTAATTCAGTATTATTATAGTATCTCTATTTGTATTGTTTTATTTTGTTGAGTAGTTTTTGCCTCATATGACACCTGTAAAGTTTTCACTTCATTTAATAGCACAACTGACTATTTGGTCACTAAAGAGTAGCTGTCATTGATCTTAAGGCATAAAAGCACAAAAGCCTCAAACAAACTTCTACAGTCTTCTTTAGATATACTAGTTAAGCAGGTTCTATAAAACATCTCAAGAGGACAGAAATCAAGTTCAAATTTACAGCATGTCCATGTGCTACTGTAAGCTACTGTAGAGAATATAAGCCTATACAAGTAAAATTAAAGTGCTTTGATGATAGACCTTGAAGTGTTCCACCATTTTAAAATAAATATTATGTAGGTTTTTATAATGTGATATTATCAGAGTTAAGTATAATTTTTTCATGTTTTGTTCTAAATCAGAAATAAAAACCTTTAAAATAATAAACTCAAAGAGAAATAATTCACAAATGGAAAACAGGAATCAAATAAGAGCATTAGGTCTTAATAACTTCAGCTATTTCTCTATAAACACTGTCCTTTTCAGTATTATCTTCATATTGAATGTTATTATTAGAAATACTAATTTCTCTAAAAAATTATAGTTTTAGGATATAAAAAACTGATCAGTTTTACCTATTAATATGCTTCTGAACAAACCAAAATATGGCCTCACTAATATTTTTAGCAAAAGTCTTTTTTTGTTAATTAGTCAGTACACATGAACTATAGAGCCTGCCATATGCCTTTAAGGAATGAGAGAGGCTTTAGTATAATTGAAAAACCTGAGTTCACAGATCTGGAATAGGAAGAGGGCAAGAGGTTTCAAACGCTTATTTATGACCTGAGTATGCTGCCTTTATCCAGTTTGTCCATCTTCAGAAATTTTGTAGTAAGTGATCATTATCATACTACCTTATATATCTAAGCTTTTAAGAGATCCTGTTTGAATTAAACAAAAGCTTCACTGTAATGAGGCACCACATCCCAGGAATATTAGAGATGCTCATAATAACTACAGACATCTTATAATGTTTCTGGTATACTGCAACATCAGCAGTAGATGGTTGTGCCTAGTGCTATGAAATCACATTCTCTTCCTTGAAACTCTGAAAGAACTGCTAATGATATTGTGATCCTAAAGGCAGGACTTAGGAAACTAGCTTGCTAGCTAAATCTAGTCTGCCATCTGTTTTTGTGAGTTAAGAATAGTTCTTAAAAGTGTTAATGGTTAAAAACCATTTAAGGACATAAAAGCATGACATAAGAAAATAAATTCAAATTTCAGCATCCATAAATAAAGTTTTATTGGAACATAGCCATGAACATTTGCTTCCTCTATGGCTGTTATATTTTATGTGCTACAACAGCAGGGTTGTAATGGCAACAAGATTAGTGTGGTTGAAAATATTTACTTTCTGATCATTCATAGGAAGTTTCTGGAGCAAAAAACTACCCTATAAACAATCCATAAATTTAAAATTATTTAAAAGAGTATTTCTCAACTGGAAGCCTATGAGCCCCTGAGATATACAAAGGTGAGAATCACAAAAATGAGTGCACAAGACTAGTTGGACAGCTGGTAGAATAAGGGGGACACAGAAAGAAAAAACTAGGCAATAAGGGGACACCACAGTTGGAAAACATGGAAAATCCTAATTCAAAAGAACAGCCTTGAGCACAAACACATTCACTCACTTTGATGACTATGAACAATCACTAGGATTTTTTAAATATGTTCTTTGGATGACTGAAGTGGTTCACCAGTTCAGAGACTACTTCATATTGATGGAAAATAGACACCACCATCATAACAAAACTATTCAAACCTATAATTTTCAAGAAAGAAAGGTTTCCTCCCATTTTTCATTTCATTTCTTTCTTATTCTCCCTTCCAAAATAGCATTAATTTGTAGAATTTTTTCATACTCATGTCAAGACTTGAAGAAAATCATAAAAATGGAAATTTTTTTCTTTAGTGAAATTTTATTCATCATCATAGTGAGGAAATGTGGAAGTAACTACTGTAGTTTCGAATTAGTCAGCATATTTGTTTTTGCAAGCATGTGGATGAGTTATGAAAATGAATATACTCACCACAAAATATTCTCTGATCATAGACTATTCAGAAATAAATCATAACCAATTCAACTTGTTGCTTCCTACATGCTTCTCTAATTCTGGGCTCTACTTTCTTCCTGAGACACAAGACATTTCTATAAATTCAATTAAATCAACAAAAGAGTGATCAAATAAGTCTGAAAAGGACAATAGAATAAACTAATTATTTCCCAAATGTGAATTATTATTAATTCAATGCATTAAAACTAACAAGACTACTGGATTTACTTGCAAAAGTAAAAGCCACGATTTCATAAGATTTTAAATTTCCTAAATTTTGAGCAGACTCTTCCACTTTAGAGATTCAAATATGGCAGCATTTGGGGCTAAGTTTAATCAGCATCAACTCTAAAAAAAGAGAGAGAATCTTTGGCCCTCATTTAACTGCACAGACTCCATACAAAGCCTAGATATTTGCATGTGAAGCATTGTTCCTTATTTAGAAAACTTTGTTTGAAATAAGTCAGCACAAGATCTGTACAATGTGATTATTGCTTGCATTTAATTTCAGCTTATCATAGGAAAGATTCATTTTACCAGTCGATATGAGACTATTCAAATGAAAGTCATATATAATATTTATTGCCGACTGCGCTCTACTGGGGGAACTGTGGACTGAGGGGGCTCTCTTTCTGTGCTGCTGTCTTTTCTGAATTCTTGGAGCTCTCCCCAAAGACCAGAGGCCTGGGAAGTGAATCCAGAGGCCGCTGCAAGCTGGGGCTGCCAGCTGACTAATGAATGAGTAAGAACTGGCTGGCTGAGGAGATTCCCAATTGGAGAGCTGGTTGCTCCTCCTATGGGAGACTCCGCCCTACAGTGCTCTACTGGGGGAATTGTAGACTGAGGGGAATCTCTTTCTGTGCTGCTGTCTTTTCTGAATTCTTGGAGCCCAAGGCCGCTCCGCTCCACTTAGCAGTCGCGCACTCTTTCTACCAATAAACCCCATCACAACACGCAGGAAAAACCACAATACTGGCGTGACAATGCGGTAAGCTCATAGGCAAACACTATGCACCGAGAATGAGGATGATGGTTTGGATGACCTTAAAAATCACAACCCTCTATTTAACCTCTCAGATAAGGAACTTAAAATAGAAATATGGAATATGTTTGTAAAACTCCAAGAAAGCATAGATCAATCAGAACAGAACACAAAGACAGAACTCAAAAAACTCCAAACTGAAATAGCAGGCCTGAAAAACACGGTAGCTCTACTGAAAACCTCAGTGGATGCCCTTGACACCAGGGTATCAGTAGCTGAAGAGAGAATCGGAGTACTGGAAGATGTGATGCACAAAAACTCAACACAGCAGAAGAAATGGGAAAAGAAACTTAGGACAAAAGAGCAGGCAATGGAAAAAGTACTCAAGGAATGTGAACAGATGAAAATTGAAGTCTTTGATAAACCCAAAAGAAACAACATAAGAATCATTGGAGTCCAGAGACCCAAGTAGAAGATCACCAGGAAGAATCAAATGTCAAAGACATCATCAAAGAGACAATACCAGAGTTAATGACTACATGCAATGAAATCCTGCATGCCCAAAGAGTACCAGGCAAAAGAGACCCAAAGAAAAACACCCCCAGACACATCATCATTACAACGAAAAATCCTACAGATAGAGATAGAATACTGAATGCAGCAAGATCAAAAAGGGAAATTATATTCAAAGGAGCATACCTGAGACTTACAGCAGACATGTCACAAGAAACTCTCAAGGCCAGAAGACAGTGGTGGGATATCGTGACAAGACTGAAAGAAATGAATGCCTCACAGAAAATATTGCACACAGTCCGATTGACATTCAGGTTTGAAGGAAGTATACATATCTTCATGGATCAACAACAGCTTAAAAACTTCACAGAAGATAAGGCAGGCTTAAAGGAAAAACTGACAAGTCTACTCTAAGACAAGAGAGACCAACAAACACAGGAAACTTATCTACAAAGATGACATCAAACCCTATAACAATCATCTCCCTCAATGTTTATGGACTTAATTCACCAATTAAAGACACAGAGTGGCAAGTGGGTCAAAAAGTTGAAACCAACGTTCTGCTGTCTGCAGGAAACCCATTTGAATAGACAGAGTAAACATAGACTCAGGATCAACGGCTGGAGGAAGGTCATAGAAGCGAACAATACCTTCAAAAAAGCTGGGGTGGCCATATTAATAGCTGATGACATCAACTTTATACTCAGAAAAGTGGTAAGGGAAAAAGATGGTCATCATGTTCTAATTAAGGGATATGTGCAACAGGAAGAAATCAGACTATTAAACATATATACACCCAATGAGAGACCAGCAAATTATCTAATACAGTTACTGACAAATTTGAAAGAAGAAATCAATGATAACACAATAATTATGGGAGAATTTAACATGGCCCTATCAACACTCGATAGGTCAAAAAGAATGAAACCCAACAAAAACATACTGGTCCTGAAAGGAGAAATGGAAGAAAGAGGACTAGTAGATGTTTATAGGACACTTCATCCAAGAAAACCTGGATACACATTCTTCTCCAATGAACATGGGTCATTCTCCAGGATAGACTATATGCTGACACATAAAACATACCTCCATAAAATCAAGGGGATAGAAATCTTGCAAGCTACCTTTGCCAACCACAAGGCTCTGAAATTAGATGTGAACCAGAAATCCACACAGAAGAAAAATATTATCAGCTGGAAATTAAACACCATGCTACTGAACAGCCAGTGGGTCCGAGATCAAATCAAAAAGAAAATCAAAACTTACCTGAAAACAAATGATACTGAAGACACCACTACCCAGAATCTATGGGACACAGCAAAAGCGGCTCTGAGAGGAAAATTTATAGCTTTACAAGCACACATCAGGAAGGAAGAAGGGGCTTACCTGAATAACCTAATGACACAGCTCAAAAAGTTAGAAAATGACCAACAAAAGGAACCAAAAATAGGGAGACAGAAGGAAATTACAAAGCTGAAAGCAGAACTCAATGAAGTGGAAAAACGAAAATCAATCCGAAAGATTAACGAAAGCAGAAGTTGGTTCTTTGAAAAAATAAATAAGATTGATAGGCCATTGGCAAACCTCACAAAGAAAAAGAGAGAGAGAAATCTGATAACACGTATTAGAAATGAAAAGGGGGAGATCATGACAGATACTGCAGAGATCCAAAGGGTAATCAGAAACTACTTTGAGAAACTTTATGCTAATAAATATGAGAACCTGGAAGAAATGGAAAAATTCTTGGACTCACATAACCTTCCACATTTAAATAAAGAGGAGGTAGATTATCTAAACGCCCCCATCACCACTGAAAAAATTGAAACTGTAATCAAACATCTGCCCAAAAAGAAAAGCCCAGGCCCAGATGAATTTCCTAATGAATTTTTTCAAATCTTTCAAGAGGAGCTACTACCAATCCTAACCAGGGTGTTTCATGAAATTGAAAAAACGGGAATACTCCCAAGCAGCTTTTATGAAGCTAACATCATCTTGATACCAAAACCGGATAGAGATGCTGCCAAAAAAGAAAATTACAGACCAATATCCCTGATGAATGCCGATGCTAAGATTTTCAACAAAATCCTGGCAAATGGGATCCAATGTGTCATCAAGAAGATTATACACTATGATCAAATAGGCTTCATTCCAGGAATGCAGGGTTGGTTTAACATCCGTAAATCTATCAACATCATACACAACATCAATAAGAAGAAAAAGAAAAATAACATGATCATGATCATATCAATAGATGCAGAGAAAGCATTTGATGAGGTCCAGTACCCATTCTTGATCAAAACTCTCAGCAAGATGGGAATAGAAGGACCCTTTCTCAATCTAGTTGAAGCCATTTACCACAAGCCAATAGCAAATATCATCCTTAATGGAGAAAAACTAAAAGCCTTTCCTTTAAATTCTGGTACAAGACAAGGCTGTCCGCTCTCACCACTCCTCTTCAACATAGTACTGGAAGTTCTTGCTATAGTGATCAGGGAAGTAAAGGATATCAAGGGAATCCAGATAGGAAAGGAAGAAGTTAAGCTCTCATTGTTTGCAGACGACATGATACTCTACCTAGAAAACACTAAAGAGTCTACCAAAAAGCTTCTAGAAATAATAGATTCATATAGCAAGGTGGCAGGCTATAAAATCAACACACAGAAATCAATGGCCTTTTTATACACTAACAATGA